>UCOH01004407.1:0-84446 GCA_900474275.1 Synergus japonicus | reverse complement strand
TATATATATATATATATATATATATGCGCTGCATTTCTCTGAAAGGCATGATATTTAGGTAATAAATAATCAAAATTATTTTTTTTTAATAATAATTAAAGTGGTTTTCCCTGTTGCAGTTTTCGTGATATCCCATTATCGCTTTTAAATGTACTAGCATTTGGTAAAGGTCATAATAATTATCCGAATATAGAAATAACAATATGGAGTTATGCCTTTCTCTTTTTTGCATGCATTTGTAATTATCAGATATTTGATGTTCCCATTAATGAACTTTACAGAATTTGCATACACGTAAAACTTTGATTTCAATACATCTATGTTTAATTATGTAAAATGTTCTATTCTATAAAATCATAATGCACTTCTATATAACAATGAATTATTCTGTGTAACGTAAAACAATAAAATTATGGATGAAAGCATGAAACCATTCAGATGATGAGAATCACGCAAATTAATGAAAACGTTATAAAGCTGATTAAAAATTATTATTTAATAATAAGGTTTAATAACAAGGTTTAATAACAATATCTTTTGAACAATATGGATCAAAATTTGAAATAAAATTTTTAACACGTAAAATTTTTATTCCTATTCCATATTTAGACTCTAAAGGAGCATTTTTTGTTCATAAATATATAATTTTAATTGTATGAAGTAATCAAGAGCAAATTTTCTAATAGAGTTCCTTCTTTTTATATTCTCTCTTTTGTTTCTCTAAATTTCATTTTTATTATAACTCCCTTATACAAGTTGCGTGAGTTCGTACAATGTTTACGAAGTGACACCACGGAAACGAATGTGCATGAAAGTCGCATGCGATAAGAGACTTCTAAAAGGTGTAGGGTATTTGCTCTTTCTCATTCTTGCTCTCAGAATCTCGATAATGTTGAAACTGATGTAAGAAAGACGAATAAATTTTAAAGTTCAGAATCTCTGTTTATTGATAAAAAAAAATGTATATATATATATATATATATATATTTATTTATTTAGTCTGGCTGCCTACAAAATATGCAAATTGATAATAAGAGAACATTATGAAGGGAAATGTACATTGTGCAATATACAAACTAATCGTAGGGGAGGTCTGTTTTAGGTTTTATCTGAGAAATATAATGTTAACGTTGATAACATTTTTAAATTTGTTTCTTATCAACATTTTTTATGTTTCTTTCTCTATTGTGTATATTTGATTTTCTATTATAATTGTTCTGTTCTATATTTACTACTGGATTTACGTTCACAAAATTAGGCTCTAATTAATTTGCCTGTTTTTATTATATAAAAGATTACACGGCAACCCTTGGACTCTAGATGACAAGCACGTTCCGGGAAGGTTAACGTGTTAAGGGAGGATTTAATATCAAGGTAACCGGATTCAAGTTCATTTCGTCGCACCCGGTTCAGGTTACTTTCTTTTGTAAATACGATATTGCGAATCTATTGCACCCTTTGACTTCAATCCCTAAAAAAATCTGGTCAGAATAACGAGAATTTTGGTTATTCTAAGCAGAAAATAATGTTAAATATGTCCTTAGTCTCAATTCTAGTTAAAAGTATTAGAAGTTTCTGGTTGATTATCTTCTGGTTATTTTAATCAGCTTGAGTTTTGCAATGATCCATACAAATTTTTATTTCTGTAATCGCAAAATTCCTTACAAAATGTAGTCCTTCTTCGATATCGAAGATGCACTACTAGTGTAGTAAGATTTCTTTCACCTAGACTAAAAAAAGCCTACTGGAATGAGAAAGAAAAAAGAATAAAGAGGTGCAATATTAAATAAGAGGGGGAAGGTCGCAGGTGGAAGGGTTGAAGAGTGGTGGTTGGCAGGTTGGAAAAGTAGTGCGTGTTTCACGCGACACCAACTCCCACCACGAGAGAAAAAACCTCCGCTAAGTCATTACTATTAATAACCAGACAGAGAGAACACACAGGAGCAGGGTGTGTTATTATTCATAATGATGTGATTCATTTCCCTCGACCCTCTTTCGTCGTTGCTTCCGTATAAGAGTCCTCTTTTTTTCTGTCTCGCTCCACCTTTCTCGTTATCAGTGTCATCCTATTGCTTCTCTTCCGCTTTCGAACGACTCGCATAATCACATTAGTATGCAAATATTCACTTTGCCGATGCTGCGATCACCCTCGCCCCGGGCGGCTGCGGACCAACAAACGAAGACGGTCAGCGCGAACGGAAATCGGAATCAATAAGGGGCCCGCATAACAAAAATGAGATACCACCGCACTCCCAGGATATTTGATACGAGCGGGTGAAAAATTCAAATTTTCGCTACAAAATTTACATCCCATTTGCATGTGGAGTGCTGATAATTAGAAACGTACGTATAAGTGATACACTTTGAATTTGTAATATAATTGTGTGTATGCGCTGCACAAGTACTGCCAGATGATTTAAGAGGTAAATACATTTTATGCCTCAGTTTACATCCTCGGGGAACGTATAGCCTCTAGTCGTTAATCGTATTTCTGTTAAATCTTTTTTTATTTTTCGTTTCTGGTTTCAATTCATTTATTGGAATATTAAATTCTCCTTTCGAGCTATTTATACATGACTTGCGGTCTGGTTCAATTGCACTGCAAAAAGGTCGAACAAATTTTTAATATTTTACTGGTTTAGACTTAAAATAACTATTTCATGACCTTGCAATCCTAATGACAGTGAGACGAAATGTTTTAAGCGATCTTAAAGAGTCTAGGTCAATGTCGACTTACATCCGCCAGTTGAAGGCGATTCAATTAGGGTGCACCCTCTCGCGTGTAGACTTATTTCTGTGCACGCCCATTTGTTTTAGCAAAAATAACACACTAGCATCAATCATACTTACAATTTCGTGGTTTGTTATCAGCAGCTTTCAACCACCGATTGCGACCCCTTTCGGAAACTAAATCTGTTTTACTTCACATTTTATAATTGAAGACCCCGGACGTAATTGATAATTATTCTTCCATGAAAGTAGTCATTTTGTAAATGTGATAAACTGCAAAATGGTTTAAAAGAAATAATTCTGTATACAGAATTTGTATAAACTGTACTGTTGAAATTGAAATTTTTAACATTGTAGTTTCTAAGAAAATATATAATAATACAGTAATAATGCGAAAAGAAGTATTCAATTTTGATCAACAAGTAGTGGTCCAGCTCTAATATCACGCAGATGAATCATTTTGGTAACAGTACCCCGACAAGCATTAGGAAATTATGTGTGAGGGTCATAATATCGGCATCACCTCTGTCGCTCTAGCAATACACATCGTACACTCGGTTTTTCGTAAGAATTTCGAAAAATTGTCTCCGGGAGAAAGGGCACGTGCTTGGCTTAATGGTCACGGCGAGGGCGAGAGCTCTCACAGAGTAGCAGATATGAGCGAGATAAATCTCGGATGCGGGCGTTTAACGCCCTCGGGCACAAACCACACCGAAACCCGACGCGTGTACGAGAAATATCTGCGAAACTTACAACAGCCCAAGATGGTCCTTCATAACAATGTAATGCTCTACCTAAATATACTATATATTCCTCTATTTCTGCCCCCATTCTCTTCTGATCTACTTTTATTGGTATCTCAGTTTCCTACAAAAATTCTTCAAGTAATAGAGTAATAATTTGAGTCAGTATTATGATAAAATATAGCTTCAATGAAAATTTGTCTGACAAGGCATTATCACTAGCGAAATTATATACTAAAAGAATCAATCAAGATTCTTGGCTAGTTTTCTAGTTAACAAAGATTATCTACTTTTAATAATTATCTACTTTGAATCATTATCTACTGTTGGGTGATTTCCCCTACATTTTTTTATACGAGTCAAGTTTTCACTTGTTTCGAGATAAAGTCTCAAGAAATATTGTGTCACCAAGTCAAAAAGTCAACGAGACTCGAATTTCAAAACGTGCTCTGTTAGAGATGGGTAAATGTGCACGTTACACTCGGGGTAGCAAAGGCGAAACCGTGAAGGGATGAGATATAACAGTGTGAGGCTTGGAATTGGGGGAATGGGTAGGATGAGTTGTCTATGGTAGGGTTATACAGCTATTTGCCGAGGGCAAGGCATGGCATGAGCATGAGGGGTGACGGGAAAGCTTAACTTGCCTCCTTATTTCCCAACAGACTTGGACTCACCCCCTCCGACCCAAAACCAACCCCGCGAGCGTTACTCTTCATGCTGACCTGCTGAGACCCCATCCCATCCCCATCCTCCCACTGTCACGCACACAAGTCTACTTCCTCTATGATTTACAACCAACGACACTCATCTTATAAACGAGTTCGTCAACAACAAGCTCTAGAGAAATTTTCGCATGATGAAAATGTTTAATTAGCCCATTTCGAGTTAATCATCCGTAGGGTGGCACGAAAAAAAGTTTCTTTGGTTTGAGAGGATCACTCCATTCATATTTTCCACATGGTACACAATAATAATTTTTGTGAATAAAGAATCAATTTTTGAGCTTCTTACAGTTTCTAATTCCAACATTTCCTGAATTTAAAGTGGAAGAACTTCATTTATTATACAGAAAATTGTATAATTTAATAGTTGCCTCTCTAAAAATGACAAATATTATATAGTTGGAAAATAGTATCCTCGAGGGAAACAAACCACCCCTTTTAAAACAATAAATATATTTTATGGGTTTCGATACCTCTTTCTAGATTTCACATAGTCTTTATTTTCTAGCTATACATTATGTTACATTTAGTAATATTGTACATAATATATTTTCTGAATAATGAATTAAATTATTCTACTCAAAATTCATGAAATATCTCAATTTTTATGTACCAAATAAGAAAAAAAATTCATTTCATTTGGGAATTGTTTAACATCTCTGGAAGCAATATTCCCTTTTTCGAAAAAATGTTAATTATTTCTATCTTTTGAAATGCATTGATGAAGTTTTTTTCATGTGCACTCACTTGGGAGAGAAGTTAATCATGATAATTAATTGATAATAATTTACGTTTGAATTCACTAGTAAATATGTAGCGTGCAGAAATTTAATCCATCAGGAGAGGGGAATGATATGAAACACAATTTATAGATATATCACTTTTCATATTTGATTGTATGAAAAGATAAAACGTTTTAATGCTTCAATGTTCCACATTGTATTCGATTAAGTGTATTTCAGAGTAGTCAATTGAATTCGATAATAATATGAACAGTGTCAGAAACGTAATTCGGACTTCCGTTTATAGTCTAGGGAACGACTTTGTTTATTTAAATTTTTCAGTAGTATTGAGTCAATGTTACACTCAAAAAAATGTTCCTTACTATTTTTTCAGATTGATTTAATAAGAAATATTTAGAAATTTAATCAGAATTTTGATGGCATTTTTTTGAGTATAATAAGTCATACATTTATTGGATTCAGTTTAATAATATTATTATAATTAGCAGATTCGGAAATAATTAATAAATAACGGGTTTGGTATCGTCAGCGCATTTTCCAATTGGGTGAATACTATTAAATTAATTAATCAAGGATACATGATCAACGTCCTGTAATCAAGGAGGACGTGGAAATTAATTGGGTTCGCATTGGATGTTATGAAAGTCAGTAATATTTGAATACGCAAATGTTATGCTAATATTATGCTCTAACATATAATCAAGTAGTAATGGTCGATATGCAATCGTCCATAGACCACGAAGTCAAAGGTACGCTATTCCCTCAGCTATCCAATTATCGAGACGTATGGCCAGCCAGTGACACTAGAATAGATTCTCTTGTATCAATTTAACCATATACTGACAATCAAAGGCACATTCGCAATATTCTTTCTGACCATCTGAGCATTGCATTTCAATAATTTCAAGAATATTATTCCGATGAATATATTGAAACATGAAAGCGATATTTCTGAAAATCATTAAGAAATGATTTTATACTAAATCTTGAAGCGCTTTTTATTTCACAAATTATAATTACAAAGATGGGATTTCAAGGGAATTTCCTGTTTTTTTTTTTCTGCAAAGTCAACAAACTGTCTACGTGGTTTAATTCTCTAATATAATGAGAGAACATAATATTTAGAAGGATTCCTATGAAAATTGATTGTAGGCATTAGCGCTGTCAATGAAGTTTGGAAATGAACAGTCCGAGTGAAATTTGATTCCTCCTATCGAAATGAAATGAGATCCAAGCGTTCAAACATTTTTTTTTCCCCGTCGAAAGTCTATACCGATTTCACTGGCTAATATAATCAATGGATGAACACCTAAAAAAACTCTCTTTTATCCCAGAAATGAGAGAGGTGAAACTTGAATATAGAAATCGGAGCGATAAAGGAACTAGAAACAATTGAAACGTTATATGTCTCGCTATAAATATAATATTCCAAAAAACCATTTAGTTAGGTAAAATAAAATTTTAGAACCCGCAGCTAGTCCAATTTCTTCGTTTCTCTTATTCGCTTCAGAATTAACTCTACTTTTTATATGGTGATATCTGAATTTTAATTATATTGCACTCGTGCTTTCTGTTGCTCGATGAATAATTGAATATTAAAGAACATGAAGGAAGTACACGCACTTATAAATTAATTTTATCAACTAATTGATTATCATAACTTGGTAATGGATTTCCATATATTAATGAGTACGCAATAAATAATAAGTAATATATTAATTTATATGTGCATATTTAAACCACTTTAAAGAGGTCATAAGACCGGAAAAAAATAAGAAATGAATTGTTTTAAATTAAATAATAATCATTTAAGTAATCGATTACCATCAATATGATTTTAATCAAAATTTATCAGAACTCCATTATTTTTAATCAAGTTCCTATGATTTACACGAAGGTTTGTGAGGCACCTAACTCGCAAAGTTAATCAACAGCCACAATAGTTCTCGAAGCAAAGATGCTTGGACGAATGAGCAGTGGGTGATAAACGTACCTATTACTATTGGTTCCACTGACCCTATTTCTCATTTATCCTGGCTCGATCATGAAACTATTGTCCAGCTTATTTCGATTAGAGTTTCTGATTTCTTTTTCGCTTCTAATTTATAAAATAGATAATAAACGTTAATTACTACCTATTGATTATTGATATTCTGAATAAATGTTCGAGAAAATGTTAAAGGAAAAGGTAGATTTCCGTTATGAAATTCAATTACACGAGTTAAGAATAATATTGTATTAATTCTTAGGCTTTGCCAGATTATACTCAACTGAAACGTTTGGATTGCGTGCTGCTCTTACTCAAGACGATAAACGTCCAAATACGCGCTTATCGCGTTTTTTACCACCCGGGTTGAGGACATCTCCATATCGTTGTTTAACTGTCGACACGTGAATATCAGAACAATCTGTTACTAACATGCCAATAACACAACGATCAATTTCTCGCCATTTGTATTTTAATGCCCATAGGCATTATGGCACGTCCATACGTGTCCAACCTATATTGCGAAATACCATTTGCTAACTGAGTCTCATTAATAATTGAGAGAATTTTACATGTGAATAGTAAAAAAAACAATTTAGTCAGTCTTAAAGGAGAATGTTTATTGCAAATTAATAATTACTGATATTTCAAATTATATTTTGGAGAATGTACCATATTGTTGTAATTAACTAACGTTTTTTTTTTCGTTTCAGTGAGTCGAACTTTTCTAAATAATTTTTTTAAATGATTACAAAGTAGAAAGCCGAACTTTAATTTAATTTCATAATGCACTCATTAATACTTTAAGCTAATTTCAAATTTATGCACTAATTTTCATAACCTGGAAATGTTAATTTTGCTCGAACATTAAGATATATGTTCAATATTCAGACTGCCGTATGCTTCTCTGATCAGAGAATGTATTGCTTTTGCAACAAAGCATGATGGAAGTTACGCAGAAAATTCACTCACGCGATAGTTCCTAACTAAGAATATCGTGTGCGTGTGCTTTTATAAATGATAATTAACAAATATGCTAATGAGGCAGAATAAGAGAAGGAAGGGCTTGTAATTAGCTTGCTTGTGATATAACATCGATTGTGTTAATAATACAGGCTAAGTTCTTTACGACACTAGGACAGAAATTAGTTTTTAAATTACGTGACTTTGTAAGGCGGTCACATCTATTAAGGTCGTCAAATACTCAGTTCTGATGTGCAAATTATAGTCAGCCATAAAGATTCACTTTCATTAAATTAATGCTCTTTTAAAAATAAGTATCGCCTTACACGGATACGAGTTTCAAAATATCTTTCAAACAGAAATTTTCAGAACTGCCTGAGCTGTTTTTACGATACAAAATAAGGTTCTGTTTTCAAGAAAATAGTATCTCCTGAGTAGCATCAAGAGCTTTAATTAAACTAGCTCAATTGTGTTTGGAGCATTCAGCGTCTTGAATGTGAAAGTGCCGTTTGGAGAAAAGCATACCTAAAGAAAGGGTTTGGGTGTACCTTAGCAATATAATTAAATTCCGTTCCACCATCATGTTTATTTTAGTCCATTATTTTATTAATCTCCATTATTTTGCAATAGAGAAAAAACGTATCTTAATTCATTTTTTTATGAAGGGGAAACAGTTTTTAATAAAATTCAATAAAATTGATTGATTGATTGATAGGTCTTCGTAAGATAGATGAGAATTATGTATTTCTTTTTGATCATCCAATATCACTAGGCTTCATATTTTCAGTGAAAATATGAAGCCTTAAATTATGATTAACTGTGACTTTAAATGCTATTGTTAATAAATTATACTTAAAAGTGTAAAATTTCATATAAAAAAGCGTTGTTCGTCGTGTTATTTTACGTGGATATGAAACTATTATAAATTTCATGAGAATGCAGGAAAACCCTGTTGAAATTGTATCGATGAGTTAAATATGAGTGGGGTGGTTTGATGTATGCTGTTAGTCAAGTTGTAATTGCGTGTAAATAAAACATGTATATCCATTCAGAGTCTCCCTGACATAGAATTCGATGAGCGTAGGGATTATAGTTTGAAATATTACGTTTAGCGTGTCACATTGCAAAAATCAACTGCATAAAGTAATCTATTCATTTTTAGTGATGTTTAATTCAATTTCTTATACATTATAATCCTGCAGTAAGGATTAATCGTAATTAGCATAATTAATGATCAAAAATATGGTTTCACAGAAGTAACAAATAATCAGCAGATATTCATTTATAAATTTCTATTTGAAAGGTTCAAATATAAAGTAGATCAATTTGTTTTTACAATTTTATATTCATTTATTTTTATTTTGTTTAAATGTGTACTTATTTTTCACTTTTCACTAATTTAGATTTATATATAGTACATCCATGATAATATAGTATTGACACGAAACAAAAGCTTTATTTCTTTTACCCTCGGATATACATTTGTATCCCAGATTATTATTGGACAT
The DNA here is from genome assembly GCA_900474275.1 of Synergus japonicus. Classification (NCBI taxonomy): domain Eukaryota; kingdom Metazoa; phylum Arthropoda; class Insecta; order Hymenoptera; family Cynipidae; genus Synergus; species Synergus japonicus. The sequence continues at coordinate 75,050 of UCOH01004407.1, read as the reverse complement.
AGTTAATTAATTAACACGTGCAGAGAGCAGAATGAGTGTTGTGTATGGAATTTTGTTGCCACCAGGTGACGCTGGCACTATGACAATACATTTATATATAATTTCTAATATCAAATGAAAAACCCGGATATAACTATATTAAAAAAGACGACGAATGTGAAAGGGAAATAATTTTAATAATTTCCATTCCATATAAATAATGAAATATTGGGATCGATTAATTTAATTGCAACGATAATTTTGACAAATAATTAGGCATGACATTGAAAGAGCTTTCTTTATAATATCAATTGTGATTTCAAACTCTGTATCGGTCTTTTTTGTGCTCATTTTGATTGCTTTTTGCCATGACGTAAGCGCTATTGCCACACACGGCGAAATTTTATTACGCGCATATGTCGATTGACTTTTTGTTCTGGTGAATTTTCATTGCACGACAAACCTGCTTTCAGCGAGTAGGAAAACGGAATATTCCCATCGACCCGTTGTCATTCGACATCCAATTGCCAAAGCTTTGACGAAGTCAAATTCAATTGCCGTAACACGTACCGACACTTTTATACATCCATGCAACTCAATTCAAAAATTGAATTGCGTGTGTTTCATATTTCCGGTTTCGATTAATATTATGCGATGGCAGAAATGGCTTTAATATGAGAAGTTTCCATTTATCGTCGTTCATATAAAATGACCATGTTGATCCCAATATTTATTCATACTCGCATGCATTAAGTCAGGTATCATAATCTAATTTAAAAAGATTTGTGTCAACTTCCGTTTAACGTGCTCATATTTCTTAAATTTGCATAAATTACTCGCAGTTTACAGTGTGCTCGTTTTTTGCCTTCTTACTCGAGTTGCAGAAAGCAAGCAAAACCGATTACGTTTTCGCAATCCAGGAATTATGTAGCGGATGCTATTATAAAAACAATGCATCCTTATAACCAATTTAAAACTTTCAACTCAGAAAACGGTGATTTCTCCGGCACCTTTACCCTCGATTCTGACACTTCTATGCATTTCTATGCATTTCTGATGGATTTTTCTCAAGCTTGGCTGTCCGAGATGAGCGCAGTAAAGCTCTGACAGAAACAAAGAAGCAGAGAATGAAAAAAGAAGCGGGAGTAAAACCAAAGGGCCAAGTTTCGCAAGAAACTGACGGATCCTTAATTAAGGTTTCAGATCGGAATGCCGAGATGCGATTCTCCCCGCACAGATAGATTACGACTCCGGTATGTAAACCGTACAGGCAGATGGGTACCTTGTGATTTCTCTCTCCTCATTGTGTCATCTCGTCATTTCCAAATCTCTTTCCTTTTCATCGTTCGTTTCGTTCTCCTCGCAGGATTTTAAATTCCCCTGCTTTTATAAAAATTACTTTTTAAAAAACATCTTCATGTGCATGAACGAGAAATAAAAAAATGAGCAGAAATTAAATTTGTGGAATATTCATGTGCCCCCTAAAATAAAACTATTAAAAGAAATAATAAATGAAATTCGTTGGATCGCGAATTATGTACGTGAGTAGGAGAAACAAGCAATTTTCGTGCAAAGAGAGTAGTGGAAAGGTCGAGTGGGAACGGAATGGGTTGAAAGTTTCACGTTTACAAACAACTGGGTGTATGGTGCCATTTGTTTCTACTTATGTCCAGCCCTCAACTAGTAACGCGGCGTGGCGTGAGCATTACCGGGAATGTGTTGATACCAAAATTGCTTCATTAAGATGATATTGTCGTATATGGCGGCTTAGCCGCTCAGCGTTACCCGTTCGTACGTGCTGGCCTTTTGCTTCATAAAAACGAGCCTGCGCAGCAAAGTAATCGCATTGCTCGCTTCTTTCTAGCAACACGATTTTCCTCTAAATTGTCGATTTGGCACATTGGGAGGTGTGACAATTTCATATTATCTTGCACCTCAGACATGTTCACACTGTCATTATAATTAAAATGCCTTTTTTTGCAATACCTGGCGCATACCCAGGATATAAAAATCTATTAAAATCTAGTTGCTCTGCATAATATCCGCTATATTATGAAATGAGCTCCTCTCTAAAACCTCTCATATAAAAATTGCTAAACTCTCTATAAAAAATTTGTTTAAAGCTTAGCTTGTACAAATATTTAATGTTGATTTCGAGATAACTTTTAAATGAATCCAAAAAAAAGAATTTATTTAAAGCAATATGCCTTTAAAAGCCCACAGTGAAATTTGATAGTTATTCGCTCTGCACTCTGACCCAATTCCAGTTTCCAACATTGTGAAAACAAACAAAGGTGAACAAACATTTGTTATGGCTCTTGCATCATAAATATCTTCTTGTGCACTTTTCATTCTGGGTGCCCAGGTGAACAATCAACGCTCGGTGAAAATTGTCCAATAGCTGTGCTTTGCGCATTGATCGAATCATTGTAGTGGATATAAATCAAAGCTGATTGCAATGAGTTGGTATTCATAAATAAGGATGACGTAGCTACGCTTAGGAAATCTGAATCCAATCATCCTTTTGTCTTCGCTGTATTCTATTATACCCCTCTTGCCCCTCTTTCTCTCTTTTCTCGTCTATTTTTCTCCCCTCCTCACTCTCCAAGTTGTCTCGCACTCTCATTCTGTATCGCGGTCGTGCTAGTCGCAGGGTGGCTGCGAGAGGTGATTTGTCGCAGTGGATATGAGAGCGGCGAATGCCCCTCTGGACGCAATATTATTTTAAACGATGATATAGGAGGAATGCGTGGTGCCGCAGAAACCGCGGGCGGTCCTGGGCTAGAGTTCGCGAAATGAAAATCACGAAATGTTCCACCCTCCATACATACCCTACACCTACGCTATTCGACTACGACGAATTCCAGGCGCGTCTTCCTAAACGAGCTTTCTCGAAGGCTGCTGTCGTCTTCCTTCAACTCTTCCTAAGCCCAGATTTCGGTTAGGGCACGTAATAACCTATACTACTGAATCTCTTATTACGTTTTATTTATTATCTCGTAATAAAGAAAACCATAACCATTATAGATATCTATCTAAATATCTATAATAATTTAATTGTTAGTGGAGCGTGACTTTTACCGAATCTCAACCTAATTTATTGAAAATTCAATAATTCCTTATTTGGATTATATTATAACAGAACGATTATATGTTGAAGTTGAATTATTGAATTGACTTTTATTGATTATAGAGCGGTATGTCTGTGGAGAGGGGATGTGCAAGAAATTATGTCATAGGTTAATGTGATTACTGCAGATTCAACATAGTTTAAATTTATTCAAAACAGCAAGATGAGAATGACTAGTGATCAGAATTAATACATGTAAATTCGATTAGAATGACGTACAGGTGGAGAGGAAAGATTAAGTAGTTGCATATATATGTACCTCTTATCCGCGGTGGGATGCAGTATTTCGCTTTCGAAAAATCGCACAGCTCTTGCGAAATTATCAGTCTGGCGCTGATTCAAGAGAAATGTATTATTAAGAAGCTGCGCTTGGCCGCGAACCAAAAGAGTAACTTTCCCAAAGAGAAGAGTCCACTTCCGGTACAAGCCTGGCTACTCTCTCTCTCTCTCTCTCTCTCAAAGATAGCAGCCACCAGAAGCGTCAGAAATCGGGCCAGAGGTTAAGCATCACCTTAGGAATTCCTTATTTTAATTCAATTAAGATTTGATGCTCACCTGTGGTTCGATTCCCATTTAATTAAATCGTATTACTTTTCGTTTATGTATTAGAATAGCTTGCAGAGAACATCTTGCACTATTTCCATTTACATGCGCTGACATTCGCGAACAGAGTGTTTCAGCCTATAAATTATTATATTACATGGTTCGTGTTATAAGAGCTCAACTAGAGTGTGAAATCATAATTAATCCCTTTTGGATTTACTCGCACGAGGTATGTAAATATCGATCAATGTTGTAACCCATAAATATTAATCGTGCATAATTCTAGTACTACTGCACTAGAAATTCTGATTCTCGAAGGATTTTTAGCACATGTAATAAGCAATAAATTAATGGCATACTGAATAGCATACTGAACTTTTAAATTCAATTTCACTGCTTTTAGTTTCGAACAGTTTGAAACCTCTATAACGAGTTTCACAGATGTTCTCAGTCTTATACATCCGCGTTTCTCTGATCATTCTCCGAAGTTCTTCGACCATCTCCGAACACCTATTCGATGTTCTGGTCGGTAAGTCACGCGCACGGCGCTCATCTGGCGGCTTCCGGTTAAGACTTCCGGTCGGCGGGGAGCCAGCTCAGGCAGTTTGTTACTGGACGGACTGCTTAGAGTAGTATATTATATAAGGGTCGACCAAAAGGAAAGGCGGGTGGATGAGCAACTTCGTTCACGACAACATTCCTCATCGAGAGCTACAAATCTTGGTTCAGATTTTCCTCAGCTTATTCTACATTGAAAATGTAGAATAATTTCACTTTTTCGGGAGGACTATCTGCCGCATTCCGTACAATTTTCCTCCGTCAGATTATATAGTAGCGTGATTTCTAAGTGTAATTTGATGCGAGAGGATTCGCTCATAAAGTTCTTCCTAATTTCGAAAGCGTTGTTATCACGAAAGTATACAAAATAAGGGGATTCCCTGTTTCGTCGGGTTCTGCATTTCAGGGCGACTTAATTTCGTAATACCACGCAAATACCGGTGGCTGCGACGTTGCCGTTGGAAACACGGGGTGTTAAAAAGGAGAAGGTGGAGAAGATGCAAAAGGATGAAACCGTCGGGACAAGGGGGTTATGCGAGGAGGTTAACGACGCTGTTTTTTCTTGTTTGGCTAACTACACCGGACCCGTAGCATTAGCCAAGTAATTATTAAGAAGGGTACAGGGGCGGAAATTCGTTGAATAAGCCGTGGCTCTGCTGATGTCGAAGTAGAACAGAGCAACCAGCGTTGAGGTAAAAAGAGAGAATTTAGCTCCAACCTGCTGAACCGACGAGCTTTATACCAAGAGAAATGTTCACTCCTATCTTATGATTCCATTAGTATCATAATTCTTCGTGAAAAGTCGAGAAAACATTGTCCCATAACTATCTTAATCAACGTAGAATCCGACATAACAACATTCCAACGAAATTTCACTCTGATTGGAGTTTCTAATTATCTTAGCAACTTTTGTTAAGAATATCAGGTTTCTTAATTGAAATCTTCTTCCTCTGAAAAACGACTTCATTTTATAATATTTATTCCAAAGCTACAATCGCCAAGCTAAGCATTTGATATTTTTATTAAGCATTTGATTATTTTTATTATTTGTACTCACAGCTTTGTATAATTAATTCATTGGATAAAATGTTTTTTAAGTAAATCAAATATACTAGCTAACGATACAAATTCATAAAGCTGATAAATAGAACTTAGAAACGTATGATCCGATCGTATTCACCTTCCAGGTTTTTATTAATCGTAAAAGAGACGTGACGTGCAATGTCAGCTGCGTATGGTTTTATTCAAAGGTAATAAATATTCCCCATACTTTTCCACGTGAGATTGCCCGGTAAAGCATGGTGCACATAGGACGAGTAGCCCCATCTGTATTTTGTACATCAAGCAGTAACGCTCGTTCCCGTATTGGGCCGTGCAAAGCTTCCAATATTTGGCTAGCTGAAGCTTTTGATTTATATGCTCGTCCAATAAAATACAGGATTTGCCTATAATACTCTGACACTATGCTTCCGGCTACATGGGCTTGTATTATGCAAGAATGAATATGCACAAACACACAAAGAGTAAAATACACAAATTTACTTCCTGTATACGCTTAGGAGCAGCATCTGCTAGTATTTATATACCTTTAAAAACAAAATTTCAGATTCTTTTCCATAGATTGTTGAATTTTTAATTTTTAAAAAATATACAAAATCAATAAAGTAAATGTTACTAAAAATTCTTTTATAAAACTGTTTACATTTAACAATCAATTTAAAAGCAGAAATGCACTCGCAGTTTCATGCATAAAGAATGAAAATATTTTTAAATGCAAATGTTGCTCAAAGCAATTTAGTTATTATTACAAACAGTTTTTCGACCATTAGAGTGGTATAAACGTAATAATCACACTTTGGGAGCACTTAAAACAATAAAAGGACCTGCGTTCTAACCGGGTATTGAAACGTTTCATTTCACGTTTATTAGTCTCTCAATAAAACATTACGGCAGTCTATACGCGAGCTATAGTTCAATATCGGGCAACGAGTAAACACGAAATACGAAGCTTCCATTTCCGGCTTGGGTACAACTCATTCGGGAGGATGTTCGAATTCGTTCGAGAGAGCCGATTGATTTCCGGCCTTAGAGAGGCACGTGAGTCAAATGCGTATTGCCGTCAGACTCGAGGAGAACTTTTTTTTTATCTCTATCCTGAGTTCCCAGACGAATCTCTCTGGAATTATAGGAGCTTCTTGATCCGGTAATCCCACAGGAAGAAGACGTTACTATAACAAATGCCCACCTCTTTTCAAATCCGTTATATATATTTTTTTTTCATTTATATGTTGCACAATCTTGTGTAGATTTTCAGTTTAGTTTGTCTTTTGACGCTGAACGAGTCAAATGACGCTTTTTAAAAATATATTTTCATATTATATCAGTTTAAATACTGCCGAATTATACATTTATTATTTTCAAACGTTAATTACGTTATTTACGAATTATTTAACACTGAAAGATTCAAGAAAACACTCCTTTGGTATTATTTATTAACCTTCATTGTAAATCATTTAATTTATCTTATTGTAAAATAACAGAGTCGTGGAGGTTTTAATTAACGTTTTTAAAAAAGACTTTTTTTGAAGTTCAGTCTCTTGAAAATGAGGCAGATAATGAAAATGAAGGAAAATAAAGGGAAGGAAAATACAGATCGAAGGAAGATCGTGCAAACTGTATGGAAAAGTTATGAAATATAAATATGGTTCCCAAGAGGGAAGTCTTCTCTTTTCGCTCTCTACCCTCATCGTCTCTTCTTTCACGTGCGTCTACCTATATTAGCCGATATCCTGTTCAATAAAGGTTTTCAATCGAACGCAAGTATCGTCTGTCTACTATTTCCCAATGGTGATGTGAAATAATGGAGAACAACGTTGCTTGCGAGTTAAAAGCCGCATCTCTTGCTCATCATTTTCATCGGCTTTTCACGTTCACACGAGGGATCGTTTTCTCGAATTATTTTCGTTATTGAATGTCATATTATGATCGATTATTTTGTACTATACTGATAAAATCAAAAGAATTGAGAGTGGAGTAGTACAGGTCAATTTGTGGTTCGTAAGTAGTAAGGGTCAATGTGTAGTCAGACATATATCTTAGAAGTAAAAATTTCAGAATGGAAAGATTTTTATATAATGAAAGATCGAGAGAATTTACAATTAGAAAAATTGTTTTCGTCTTCGACTATACAGAATAGTCTAAAGAGAGGTCTAGAAGGACCCAAGAGAAATAAAACAGTAATATAATACTGTCAGTATTACGATCTTAGAGGCAAACCGGATCGTGGATAATACTACAGTATCCAAATAATAGTTTGCGGAATGGCTTTGGAGCTCGACTAACGTGTAGTTTGCAAATATTGTTTTGTGCATTGCATCGTAAAGTCTTCAGGGAGAATTGTTAGACTAATGGAATTAGATAAATATGTATGCATAAATAACCCAGCGCTTCAAGATATGGGTAAACTCTGATTTAAAAAATATTTATGTTCTTCTAATGAGAATAGCATGAAAGAAAATAAAATATAATTTTCAAAGTCCTTGTAAGTTCTCCTTGCTTGAGTTTCTAGAACTGGAAAAACAGGAGGAAATTTTTATTTTGAATCCCCGGGCTAAATATTGTTTCCTGTGTCTTGTTAGCAAATATATATTATAGACTACATATATATGTAGTGTTTTTCATCTTACAAGAAGTTACATGTCTTCTTGTATATAATTCTTGAGAAATTGAGCTTTTCCGTTATTATGATGAAAGTAACATGTTGGAAAGTTGTTCCAAATCTTATATTATTTATAATACTCTTATACATTACATTTAATCACTGTCAAACATACTTGTAAGATTCGCTGAATATAACATTATAATATGGGGAAATACTCGAGTTGTCGAGAGAACTCGTAGACGAAACTTAAGTTACAAGACTCGAGCCGTGTACCTTCTTAACGAAGGAGGTAAGTAAAAGTCGAAACGACAAAAGGATAAGGAAGGTATGAGGAAGAGATGAAGGAAAGTCGAGAGGAGCCGAAGAACAACTGCGTGCGAAACTCAGATTAAAATGAAACATCTCGAACACTGCTTCCCGTGTTTGCCTCGCCGGATGTTTAATCGCTCCACGACTTTACTGATATCGTCTTGTTAAAGGACATTGTGAATATATGAGGAAGAACATTTTTCTATACTTTGACAATCAATAAACCACTAGTCACAAAATTTAATACACTCTCTCACATTTAGTACTCTTAATTACTTTAAATACGTTACTGAAATGATAATTAATTAATTTTTTTTTTTGTTCCAGGTGAGCAACTTAAGCAAGGTGATTAATACCCAATATGTGCGAAACCGTTCATTAAGAGTAAGTCAAAAAATATTTTTATCTTAGATACTCTTCTATTTAATACGCTAATTTTGCATATGATTGGCAAATTGCAGACTAATTTTCGAGCAGTTTAATTAGTTATTTAACGAACTCCATTTTATAGCAATTAAAAAATGCTGCTGACGTTTGTACTCATAATATTGTCGTCAATAAATCAGCACACTAATAACCAATTCATTACTGGATAAACTTCGTCGTTAGCTGGTTACAAATTATTCAATAATTAACGAGCATTCCCGATTGACATTGCACTCCTGACCACATGAAGTTTATTCTAATGTGGAAAATTCTCTCTCTAGTACTATCGAGAATAATCTGAGAGTGTTAATTTAATGCGATAAATTTAATAGAAATATTACAATTCTGTTATTATAAAAATATACAGATAATTATCTACGTAATGACTATCTTATTAATGCATTAAGAGGAATAGACTAATTAAATTGCAGTTATATAAGATCCTAAGTCGAATTTGAATATGAGAGAGTCATGATGGCAATGCAGTCTTTATTATCATAATTATTGCTCCTCTATTAAAAGTGGCGTGATAAGACATTATTAAAAGGTTACTAAGGCGTTATTAAAGCGTTACTTTTCTTATATTCTTACTTACTTTAACGTTGGCTGTCGCTATTCGTTTCCCTTGACTCGAAACACGTCGGTTCCCTGAAACTTAGACGGTTTTTAATTTTCTACCCGTCAGTGAAGGATCGTCGACGAATAGTAAAGCCCGGAGTCTAAAGTATGAACTTTGATACATTACAAGAAAATGGTTGGAAATTCTTACTAATGTGAACTCGAAAACGCTCCATCATGTCTTCTTTAACTTGATGTTTTTTTAAACTTCCTACTATCAGTTTAATAGAATTTCATTTTCAATCGTCTTTTTAATCTTATTTTTGTAAACAATTACAATAAGAGGCTTTGAGAGTTCAGTAGGGAAAAGTTGGATTCGAATTATTCGTTAATAACTATTTATCGATGTCCCACTCCTTTATTATCAGTTTTTATTTAGGTAGAAAGTTGCAAGACCAAGGAGATATAAGAGGTTTTCCATTAATTGCAAGCACCATTTCTAAATTGGCTGTATTTCTTCGACGGGATCCAACTCTCTTTCGAAAAGGTTCGCCTTTTGTATTCCGCCGCGATGTCTGGTACAAAGGACGAAGGAAACAGGAGGAAAAGAGGAAGCTAGAGAAAAAGAAGGACGATTTATATTTGTCGAGCAATCTTCACGGTGTTTCCGTTCTCGATGCCTCGTCATGACTCTGCCTTCGTTTCTTTCACCCTCGTGACTTGTCACTTTCCAGCCAAGTCCTTTTCCGAGTCTAGTCAAGTCGCACCAAGTCATATTCACGTTCACTCATTCCGCACGCTTCTGTCTAAGATGATTATTCTTCCCATTCAGAATCGTCAGTTCCTCTTTTTAGTTTCTTAGCAATACGGTCATTAACATCAACATAGAATATTAAAAATATACATTCAGGTAAATATGTCAAAGTAGACACTGATTAATATATTCACCCCCAAAATTAAAATTCCCTTTCGCTGCAGTAGACTTTACGATCGTAATTGAAAAAATCCTTAAACTCATACAAGCGACGTGACTTTGAAGTGTTAAGAATGTTCAAAGAGCGTTAAATTCTTCTTTCTGAGACAAAAGGAACAAGAAGTAAAGCAGAGTAGGTTTTAAGTGATGAAAAAGAGAGTATAAGATGGGAAAGAAGAGGATAGGTTCTTCTTGAAAGAAATCTTGATGGATGAAAATACAAATACATTGAATTCCTTGACGTCCAATCGTCCTGAGTCTTGACGGAAAGTTCGTTTGATGCCAGCCAATCCACTGACAGCGATACTCAACCTTCTCTTTTTCTCTTTTTCTCATTCTTTTTTCTTCCTACCCTTATCTTATCTTAAATCCTTTATACTCAGGATATTTGTTTTTATTTACTCAAGCAGATCGTGTAGAAGGAAAATACAACTGCCTTCACTTGACTGTAAATAAGGAAAGAGCATTAACGAAAATAAGAACAAAATTATTTTTATTTTCGAATGCATTAGAAGTAGCTAAGATTAAAATTCGCTGGAACAATTATTTAACGGCCTTCGATATCCACTGGTGGATTATTTAATTGCGATTGAGATAGTCGATTATAAATCAACGTACAGCGATCTTCTTTTGGAGTTCTGACAGACTTTTATTTCTCCCTCGCTCAGCTAGATTGAGGTTGGAACCATCCCCGCGAGCACTGAGTATTTGCGCAACTTTTTAAATTTCCGGTCGCGGATTGCCTCCACCTACTCTTGCTCGTGTCGTTTTCTTGTTATCTTTTTTTCGTAGAACAATAACGCAGACGTGGGTGAGCCACGCGAAGGTACCACAATACGATACGAATGTACCACGTATTCGAATCGTCGGTAGTCCGGCTCAATCGAAGCAAGACTAAAGCGAATTTCTTGCCATTTCTTACCCCCAATGGCACGTGACGTAAGGTGGATGCACACCAAATTTCAGCTAGGCTACATCGTTCGATAAATTCAATTTAGCTTCTTTCTATCCCTCTACGATTACTTTTAAAACTTGATCAATGATGGCCAGTTGGCCAATACCTTTTTACTAGCAGTACAAAAATATTTGAATATTAAATACCTAAAAGCAACTACATAATCCTGATTAATTTTAATGTTGTATAGAATTCTTTGTAGTACTTTTTAAATTCAAATTATTCAACTCTCGTAGTGTGAAGTTAGTTTTGTACATTAAAACCTTTCTTCTCTGCTAGTACAGAGGCTTTCCTTTCACAGACGTTTTCATAGTCAATTTCATACTCTATTTAGTTCCCTCCCTATTAATAATATAACATTCGTTTTTTTCTTTTTTTTTCTTTTTTTTAATAGAAGGTATGCTTTCCTTTTTTTATCAGAATATTTATTCTGCTCTTGGGCGGCACATCAAAGTAAGAGAAGGAATCGCGAAAAATTATGAAAATAATTTTGTAGGGATGGAAAATACAACATGGGGGTTACCATTATAAGGGTAAGGAAGAAAGAGAAACAGAAAGAGTAGAAAAGGTGGTGGCAGCGACTCTCGCTCACTGGGGGGTTTCACAGTCGTGTACTATGCTAATCCCAGCACGTTACGTTGCGCATAAAACATAAAACTCACTCGCTCACTCTCTCTTTCTTGTTTTCTCGCTCGCTTTTGGCGTTCGCAGTACGAAACGCACAAGAATATTCTGCCTGAAATGCAAATCTTAAAAAGTAGCCACCTCTCTGTGACAATTACCGCTTCAGTGATAACTAAATAATATTCATACACTGTCGTCCTTGTCATCCACTACTTTGGTGTCTCCCTTTAACACGAAAAAATATGAAACGCTGAAGTGATTCCTTTCTTCTCCTACTGCAGGATCTTCTTTCAGGAGATTACCTGAAGGAAAAGTGAAAACGAAATGAAAGTATCATCCTCCTTTTTTACGTTTATTACTTTTTCCTTCCAGTTTATGAGAAATCTTGTAAAACAAAAAATGGAATTAGCCTGAGAAAAAAAGAGTCAAAAGAAAATTGTGCATTTTAGGAATATAAAGCAAAGGTTCTTGTTTTATAAGCAGGATTGAAATACACCCCGAGTATATTCTATATGAAATTTTCAAAACCGTTTCCGTGTGAAATAAATTCCGTGGAATTCAAAACTTATTTACCCTGAGTAATAATGTTCTTAGAAATGTAATTAGTATTCCAATTGTGGTACTTAGAATGTAATTAAGAGGTGTGAAATCAGGGCATTAAAGTTGGGATATAAATATATAACTGTTCGCGTTCACAACGTCGGACAGTTTCGTTTGCTTTGCAAGCAAACTCCCACTCATTCCAGGCTTTTACCTCGTCTACCCGTCCCTGCCCTTCCTTTTGCCAGTCGACCCGTCCTGTTACGGATTAACTTAGAGCAAACTCCGTTTTAAGATAACGCGATTTTTATCGAGGCTTCCATTAGGGACGCACGAGGCTGCACTTAACTGGATGAGCAAGACCTTGCGAAGCTCACATAAATTCTTTCTGAACGGTTTTAAATTGTCTCTCGTACGGGATACGACATTAATGTCTCGCCAAATGAGACTTGACGAGAGTGGCAAAGGTTTTTAAAAAAGACGCTTCACACTTTATGCATATCACAATACTGACATATCATTTCTCATAATTTGTACATGACGGAGAGACTGAAATTCTCATCTGCAAGTGTAGAGAATTTTGATAGCAAAAAATGTGCTTCTTTACCCACCCCTTCCATCCATGCGGCTAAGTATTTTCACGTACGCATGTTTTTAAAATAAAATCGCGTACGTCTATTCCAGAATTAATTTAATTACAAAGAATATGTGCATGAGCAAGCATAATTACCTAAATGAAATTATAATATCAAAGCAAATTTTTAGCTGCCTTCCACTCTCCTTGCGTTTCAGAGATATTTCGACAAAAATTGCCGAGAAAACAACGCGTTAGTAATTAAGATAATTACATTATTGAATAAATATGACAAACATGTTTGATTTAAGAAAAAATTTTAATTTTTTTATTTGTACTCTCTGTATTCTAAAATTATGTAAACTAGATGAAATAATAACAAAGAGACATACACATGTTTCTAAGCTTTATGTAACTTTTTACTTTCACTTTCATGTTCACTTTTTGCTTTTCCACTTTTTGACTTCAATCAAAAAGTGGAAAACCAAAAAATGAACGTGAAAGTAAATATGAGAGTGAAAATAAAAAGTTACATAATCGTATCCCTGTATTATAAATGTTACTTGATTACATCAAACACAACTATGCATGCATAGAAACCAGTTTCATGTACAGTAAGTTTCATCTGGTTGTGTTGAGATTTAAATTCTCCAAGTTATGACTACAATCTTAACAATAATATCCAGAGCAGTAAAGTTCAGAGGTTTCCTAGAACTGAGATTCTCGGTGGAATTTACGTGAAAATTAATGATAGTGTACTTTTAGAGAAGAGAGAATCGAATAAGCTTTGCGCTTATCAGCACCTTTCTAGAATAGCATTCGTAATTAATAAGATTCAAGCGAATATCTGTGAAAATAAACGATAGAGCGTACTATCTTATTTACCTCAACTGCATACACTGAAATATGCTGTACATTTGCGTAGTTCGGGTATCATGCGCTATTTGTACATACCTTCCCTTACGATACGTATAACTGGGTGAATTTATCCGAATGCCTACAATTCCCGAGCCACTCGAGCGAAGAGATTACACAAAGTATACATAATTTAATAAATCCTTGGCTCGAAGAAGCGGATAGCTTTTGCAGAGCACATGAAGCCACAAGACAGTTAAGAAGTCTAAACTGGAATTGTGTACATATGCAACTTCGTCTGAGGTTGGCTCGAGATATTGCGAGTGGCTTTATTTCCTTGAAGTAAACCACGAACGATAATTTTCCTGAATCTCATACATTCCCAGGATTCGTTGTACGGACGGTAATACGGGACTCTAACCGGTAGTTAAAGCTTTGCAACTTGTTTTTTTTTTTTTTTTTTTTTTGCGAAACTAATATTGCTATGCTTTCAAAGAAGAAGAAGAAATTTAACAAAGGGAGTACATGGAACATTGGAAACGAAAATTGGAATGCCTGGGGCACTTGCATAAACCTGCTTCTCGAACATAGGTTTATGAAAACTAACCTTTTAGAAGACTTTTCTGTTAACAGATTTTCTCTTAATACCAAAATGATTCGACCTTTGTGCAAGAAATGAAAATGTAAAAAGGTAGCAGTCAAGCGAAAAAGCTTTTGAGAAATTATTTAGCTACTCATTTCATTTTGCTGGCACGCGAAACCTCATTAAGTATCTAAAAACATCTTTTGTTATTCTTAGGAGCTTGTTTCACTTAAATGACTAATGAATTCTCTTACTCTACATTTCAGAACCTGAAAATTTCAGATTCGCACTATGTGATAAGTACTCAGGCGACAAAGTCGTAATTACTACCACATTAAATTTTCATCTCTTGTTCGAATAATGAGCAGACCATATTTTATGCTAAAGGAAGGCACTTAAGTATATGACAGGGCATATTACCTTCCTTTGACACGTTGAGGTTGTTCGTGTTGAATCCTTTGCCAACGCAATAGCATAAACACGCGGCTCGTTATCCGTGCAGTTAGTCGGATTAGAAATACGGTCGGTGCATATCTGAATCTGCATTCGTAAAATCCATAAGTACGGGACGTCACACGACCCGCTACAATATTCGCCTTCCGGTTAGTGTCACGGGCCGGCGAATGCCTCGGTAATAACACCGCTGCACTAAAAACGCGGGCCATTATGGTCCTTGATAAATAATTCATAAGCTGTACTCTCCTGTACGATGCGCGTGTAGACGTGCTCTATTCCATTCTTTTCAATTACATTCCTCCTGCTAATTTCCACTCTTTCGGAAACAATCAGTATTTTCAGGCTCGCTGTACCTCAGAAAAAAACTTGACGGATTGCGTAAGAATTTCAGTCACGAAACAAAAGCTTTTTTAGTCCGAATACTCTGAATGTATTATTTCTTGTCAGAGGAGCTCTACATCATTTTTATTTTAAATTTCTGCTTCACATTAGATATTTTATATCTGAGAGCTTCATTGCTATGGAAATTGATTCCTTTGATTTATTTTTGTAATAGGACATGGAATCTAGTGTGGATTAAAGTCACAATCTTATTAAAAAATTTACATTTTTGGTCTAGAATTTTTTAGTTGAGGAATTAAATTAATCGGTAGAATGGTTGTCCACCCCTTAAATTTATTGGAGAAATTTAATGTTATTTTCAATGAATTAAACAATATTTGAATCTTAATAAATTTCATTATCGATCTGTGTACTTTTGAATTTTTTTCGACATCTATACTACTTTTTTTTTACAAATTGTTAAACTGGAAAAAATTCTTAAGTGGACAATCTTTGTACAGACTACCCTATATATGTATTTTAATCTTTTGAAATTACAAAGTGTCATTAAGTTTATGATGAGATAAACACATTAGAAGATGCACATGCAAATATCTTTGTCTGCTACATTTGAAGCATTGTCACATTTGCATAAAATGGTCGTTAAAGCGTATATTACTTCTTACATTTAGGAAGAAAGGTAGAGTTTTTTAATGTGTTATTTAGCGTGAGTGTCAAGTAGAGTAAGGGTATTTACGAACGTGACATGCGCGGAGGCCACTCTCGTTATTAGTCTTCCTCGTGGACAGGGATGAAAGTAGCGTTAGCTCCCGGCTTTGGCAGAAAGCAAAGCAAAGCCCGTGGCATGTCAGACTTGAAATGGATTACCGATCCTGCTGGATCTGCGCGTGTTGCGAATTTTCAACCAATATCTAGCTTCCAAATGTGCAGGTTCCATTGAAAAGTCCTAGCTAAATTAACTATTTATTTATTTATATAGAGCAGCTCACATCTTCAGCAAAGAAAAATATTCCTTGTTCTAATCCGGCTAGAGTGCTAAAATTGCTCATGAAATTGGAGAAGAGAAGATAAATTTCTTTTAAATTCAAATTTAGTTTCTTGTAAAAGCTGTTAGAAAAAATATTAAATACTTTTAATGAGTAATTTAAAGTTTTTTGACTAACATAATTGTTATATAGAGATATTCAAAGAGAGAATGTTAAGAGGAGAGATAGGGTTATCGATTTCTCATAACTATGATTTTTGCTTGTCTCCTGATTTTATCTGCTTTTCTGGAGAAACTCAGTCATACAATTTACTTATAGATTCATTAATTAATGCTGGCTTCGCGGGAAGTGATATGATGGCCGACAGATGTATAATGGATGTCTAAAAGTCGTAAAAATATCACCCTGATAATTCAAATGTATGAAAACTTTTTCCATTCCCTTAATGAAATGTAAAACAGTACGAGAATATTGATTTAAAAAATTTCGAGTGTATATTTTCAAAGTGAAATTAAAGAGTTCTGATATTTTTCCACCTGATAAAGCAGATTCTGTGTATTTCTGTTCATTTATGTGGATTTTATCATTTTTTATAGTTTCAATGTGATATTTCAAAGGTTTAATATGTATCATTTTCTTAAATTTTATTCTTTTTGGAAGTATTCAACTCAATTTGTAGCAATATTTAATTTTAAACAAGTAGAGAACAAAAAATGTCATTTTCTCTACTGAATTTTTTTCGACAATTATTTATGGAAACTGTGAGTAATATCTGAAAATATAAAGAGGTTTCCTGTGGTTGATATGGTAGAGTTCGTAGTAAAATTGATTCGAAAGTGAAAAGATCATAAAAGTTGGAACACATTTTTGAATATGAAGATTAAATGTGAATAGAGTTTCGAACGTTTAAATGAACGAAATATTTTTTTCAAATTATATTTTATCCAGAAATATTGTGCCAACTAAAAATAACAATCAGGATTACAAGTTTATTTAATTCTTTATTATTTTCAATGTAAATAAATCAATATTTAAAAACTTTTTTTATAGTTTCAAATACAATCAATACAAAAATTCGTTCATTTGAACATTCAGAACTTTTCAATCATAAGATTAATAGAAATGGGTAAAGGTGTGACCAGAGAAAATGATACTTACTTGACACACTTTTAAATTTAAATTCAAGAGATGATTCCTGAGTTGTAGTTCCACTCTCTGGAGAAGTATGACATCAACTTGGAACTTGCAAACTTATCAGTGGGGAATTTAGCTTTTGAATTATTTATTAACAAGTAATGTTTGAAAGTCTTATAATTCATTTTCTACTTTGTTGCTTGACCTAAGACGAATTTTAAATTACGTTCGTTAAAAAAAACAAAGTACCCCGCAGAGACAATAGTTGACTTGGAATTTTTTAGAAAAAAAAATGTTTAGAACTACCAAAATATGTAATACATATGTAATTTTTGATTCTATATTCCTGGATAGACAGAATTATTGAATTCTAAATCCTTCTATCATTTGGCAAAACGTCTTCCGGTGTTAATTGTTGAGGAAGTTAGAATTAGAACCGGACGCATATTTGGCAACGCAGCATCCCCACGTGGTTAAGCAGGACGTGAGTATTAACGCCGTATATTCGAAGTGGATCTTAGGTGGGTTCCTGGGGTGAAGTGCTTAACTAACCTTCCCCTAATTAGGTTTGTATGAAATCGTACACCACGGGATGGGTATATAGTTAAACTAGTAGCTTGAGTCCTGAATAACACTTAAAGCTGAGGGGGTAACTGCAGCTGCTGCTTTAGACTGCTGGACGGTTAACTAGCAGTTTGTTTTTTTAAAACTAAAATAAGCTTAAAGGCACCCGTGTCAAAAAGACCTTCCATTAAAAAATATTCTTTTAAAAATCACATATTCCAAAAGTTTAATGCCCGCTGGTAAATTGGGAAGTTAAATTTCTGATTAGATCGGAATGCAACTGTTTTGTTCGGATATAAATTCCAGACAGATTTGAAAAATTTCAGATTGGTTCGGAATGAATTTCAATCATGTTTTCCGCATTTTACATGCGTTTTAAATAGATGGAAAAATTTTTGGAAAGTGAGTTCCATTCACGAAATCTTAATTGAGGAAAATTCGATATTCTAATTGTTGTTTAACAAATAAATGCAATGTGATCAGACTGTTGAAAAAGCAACTTTGAATTTATTTTCACTGCTTTTATTGTTTTTAACAAAACGATTAAATCTTGCATTAATATTCCTGGTTTGAGCTGCCTTTTGCATGAATCACGAAAATTTAATTTTACTTTTAACCTCATTAAAACTTGACCAGTCTGAAACGATCAAAGTTTTCTATCTGCAGAACAAGAGCAAAGAGATATTCCGCAACAGAGGAGCCGTTAAATCTCCTTACCGAGGATTAGACGTAGCGTACTGTCTTGGCTGATACCTGATAATTAATAATTAAGGGCAAACTTTGCGAATCTCGATTCTGGCTGCTGTTCTACATACTCAAGTAACCGAGGGAGACCGCGAAACTTGGGTACGTGCTGGTGTAAAAATTCAGAGGTCACGTAGCGGGCGACCTGTGTTGAGTTGCGCATGGGTAAGCGGTGAATCAAAATTACGTTCCAGTAAAAAAAAATAGAGATACAAAATTATTGTGTGTGGTTTATCTCTATCGGATTGAGCGAACCATTGGGCAACAAATGAAACTTTATTAATTCAAACGACCTTCTGTCAATTTATAGCAATTTGTATAGTAGAGATAAAAATTCAAACTGAAAAAAAACAAGTAAATTCTGTATTTTATTTTTAGGGTATATATGGGTATGTGAGGATACGTTTGATTAAACTTAAGTATCTCTTTTCCTCTTCTCCTTAACTCAAACCGGTTACAATCTCGCCCGGGGGAGAAGCATGAAAAGAACTTGTTCTGTGGGGTACGGCGCTGATAATATATTTATTAAAAACTTGGCTGGTTTGAGTCAACCTCTAAGATCATTTTCCAGTATCGCTGGTCCGGACGTTGGTAGATATCTGAAAACCCTCGAACGGTTATTACAAGGAGAACCGATCAAGTGTGTTGGTTTCTACGCATCCGGTAAAGCTCGTAAATAGAAGAACAGCGATCAAATAAAAAACGTGCACGGGAAACAATCTACCACAAATTGAATGTTGATGCACTTGAGCACAGCATTTTCCTGCAAACAATTGCAACGGAAACTCTTTCATACCTTTTTATTACATAGCCTTTTTTATTCAATTTTTATTTTTTTTTTGTGGTTTCGTGTGATTTATTCAAGAGTCCAAACTTTAATGGTTTTAATTATTTAAATTATTTAATCATTACTTAATTATTAGCATTAAAGCATTTGTGAAACCTCCCTTCTTAGTTCGAGCATATCTTTATTAAAAGTTGCTACATTATAGGATCATAATTAATTATTACACTAAATTTGATAATCAGGCTTTCGGTTGAGCGCAAGCAAGCTCTCGGAGTCAGAAGTCCATCCGGTACCAAGAATTGCTTCGCATATTGGAAAGAAATATTGAGGGGGGCAGGAAGAAAATTTTAAGAAAATTCCGAAACGGGATTATGACCTAAATAATGAGGGGTTCTGTTCCACGAAAGCTTGCGACAAAGTAAAAGGGGTTTGAAGGGGATGGTGCGGTCGGGGATGGAAGAAGAGGAGTCGGCTCGAATCGAGGGTGAGGAGAGAGGTTTCGCGGGTGCTTTAGTTGGCTCCGCCTCTCGCCAATCGCAGAACCCCAGGCTTCGTTTGTCTTCTGCCCAGTCGACCAATATCATACTCTTCTGGCCGCGCAGCCTCCAAGGTGGACCAATCCTGTAACCCAGAAAAAGCGGCTGTTACAGTATCCACGAAACCTCCGCATGTTTTAGCACGTTCAACGATAAGCATGACTTGCAGTGCACGGCCGCGTGCTGAACGGCCTGCATGCGTTCTCCAGGGACCTCCTTCGGAGAATTAGAATTAGTATTGCCCGATTGACTTTCGAGCAGTAAAAATTCAATTTATTTGGTATTGGTTATTCATAATTGAAATCTATTTATCCTCTGTTCTCAATAAATCCAATTTTAAAGCTCATTAGATGATAAAAAGAGATCATGTGTAAAAAATGAGCATCAAAGTCAGACGATTAGGTTCATATTTGGATCATAAATGTATCATCTAGCTACAGCTGTTTTAAAATGCATGACTGTAATTTACATTACTGCTTTACTGTCTAGATTTAGACTATGACATCCATTTTCGAAGAAGTAAACCAGTTTAAAGAAATTTTGATCGAGTGTCAAAAGAAGCAGACATCAGCGGGTAAAGCTTGTATCAGAATTTTCCGAGTAAACCCCTCACGTAGGAAGGATCGATACATATACCCTGGATACGTTAGTAATAATACATGTGACACTCATAATTCTGACCTCTTGCTCTATGGTCGACTATGCACAATTTATATCCAGGAATTTCTTGTAAAATAACAGAAAATTATCAGAACACACTTTTTCTTCTGATGATGTGGATGAATCTTGGTATAAAATATAATATAAATCGGATTTTCTTAATAATAGAGAACTAATATCATTTTTATTGTTCTTATTATGAATTGCTTTTTATTTCACTACAAAGTAACAATCGAATTTAATGGATTTTCCTCTCGGTTTTTATTCACAATACGAGTTCGTTCACATATGTAAAAGAATTTGACTGAAATTTTCAAATCACAGTCCCATGAAATATTTTTTTACCAACCATGTGAATTTGTAGTTAATCTAAAATTTTTATTTCGTTTGAAATGAAGTTTGGGAATTCTGAACAAATTTTTCGGCAACAGTTACTCTTTTGTAGAATAACTTGAAAATATTACATCCTTTTTACATTAAAATGGTTTACGAGAGTTTAAAAATATATTGTTTTACAGTTATATAATTTTACGAGCGATTTTTTCAATGAAAATTCCACATGCGTTTAATGTAACCAGGCACGTAGTAAAATTATATCGAGCACTACTTCCTGAGATGAATTTTATACGTCGTGTACTATACGACACCATTGGGAATGAACCGTGAATCGTTGCTGGTAACATGACCATTAACACGTCACTTTTGACACGTTCGCACCTGACATTCTGCTGACTTTTTTCTTTATCCCAGAATAAAAATGACAATATTATGTTCAAGTTTTTATACGATCATCAGAAGTAGAAAAATTGTGCGCGCGTGAGACAAGTTTTAAAAGTATTTAAACTGGAATAACAAACCCTAGTTTAGCAGATTCGAGTGTACCGAGATTTATATTTAGTATTCTCATATCCTTTAAAATAAATTATGGCTCAATTTAATTAAAATTGATGGAGAATAGAAGGGAACGAATTGTATAAAAATGGATCTTTAAAACGAAATGTCGTTCTTTCTACTTAAATTGAAACACTAAGCCATCAAAATTGATGAGAAGCGATATTTCATGATGCTCGATATACAGACTGAACGAAGATAATCCGCGTTTTCGCGATCGTGCTTTGATCAATAAATAATACTAATAACAGTTCACGACTCATAAAACTAGATTTTTCAAAAGTACATTGTAAATTTCAAAACAAGACTACTCGAATTTCATATATGAGACTATGAAGTATTGATGAAACTTCACATGGGATTCATAAACTGTGAAATATTATTTATCATGGAAAATACATCATGATGAATACACTATTTTAGGTTGAATTTACATATTGCAACATGATACGATTTATGATGACATTTTGATCTTTGCTTGCATTAAAAAATGTTTTAAAAATAACGATAGCTAGTTCTTCTGATCATAATCGACAAGCGACAACCTCCCTAATTACCAGTGGGAGAAAAGAAAGGAAAGAGATATATAAATGAAAGGAAAACAGGGAAGCAGACAGCCCTCAGGGAAACATCTTCGTTTCTTTCCCTTTTGCGTTCCTTCTGGTTTTGTGACAAAAGCTAGTATCTTAGAAAGCTGAGCACCAACGAAACTCTATCTTCTGAAAGAAATTCAAGGGCATAAGAAAGTGGAATTGGAAGAAGTGAGAAAGACATATTAAAATAAAGACACGAGATTGAGGAGCTATGTTAAAACGTCGTAAAATGACGGAAGCGACTGAAAGAAGGCGTACGAGTGAGAGCGATACGGGCAAACTGGTGTATTTTTATCATTTAATTCTGCCTTTCAGGGAGGAACATTAAGGGTGGTGGAGGAAAAGGGAACGCTTTTCCTCCGAGGTCAAATTCAGAGGAAGCTGATCTTGCCTTATGGGACGATATCATCCACCTTCGCCTTCTTCTTTTAGTTACGAAGGGACTCGAGGGATCTAAGATAGACTTCTTTTGTTTCCAGAACAAAGATTCCGCCTTCTCTCATCTACCTAGTTCTCATTTGCAAATCTGCACGCCATTCGATTCACCTTTTACATGCATAATGCAGTCTCATGCCTTTCCTTTTTATTTTTATGTGTTAGTTCTCCTGTAATATCTCGAATTCAATTTTATATATTAATCTCTACATTATAAAATCTGCCACCTCAGGATTTTCGTCTGGCTAACCCCTGACTTTTACTACTGAATCTCAATTGGCTGATCATATATTTACTTGTATTGTTGACAATCTCATCCCCATTCAATAAAACTACACGATAAAACCCTATACGATAAAAAGACACCACCGCCACTGTTTAATAATTTTTGACTGACTAAAAATGGACAGTTACTACTGAATATATACTGTCTGAACATACGTTTACCTGGACTACTAAACGCCTCTCGCTACCTTTCCATCAATCATTCTGTATGATAAAAATACACCATCGCAACTGTTTCATGATTTTTGACTGACCATACATTGTGCTTTACTACTGAAATTTGCTCTTTTCGTCATTCTTTCTATTGTATTATAGAGCAATATCACCATCACCCTTTCAGGGAGTTTTTCACATTAAACATAGCCCTTTACATCCGTACTGCCTGATCGCACATTGACTTGTACTACTGAAAAAATCCGAATGTGAATAAAATTTAATAGATAGTGTGTACGGAGTTAAATTTTTAAGTAATACTGGGTTTATTATAAACATATTTATCATATTCCAAGTTGGAAGACAAAAATGTAGTTCATCAGAATGTTCTGAAGTAAAAGCATCTCCTAAATTATTTATTAGCTTCTCTAAGAGGCACTTGCTATCACCTTTCCTTAGATAATAGTATGCACTTAGACTCTATCCTTATCCTAAAACAAAATTATTTTACCAAACATCAGAAAACATAGTTCTAAAATGGGATGCTTTATGTCTCTTGAATAAAGTATAAAATGAATATATTTTAGATATAAATATAAACAGTTGACGAAGCTTTCATAACGTGTCTGGAAGGATAGGAAGGCTAACAAGGTTCCATGGCTTGAGTGTCTCATAAATCACAAATTGGCTCAGACGTACGACTAATACTTTCGTTAACAGATTCGCGAGGCGGGCAGCTTTAGTGCCTTTTCGTCATAGTGAATCTCTCTCGAAGTTTTCGTGGCCGTTATCTCTAGTCGTTGACGTTCCACGACGTCGATCTGAAACTTTGATGAAAAATACGCGGCAGAGACAAAGTCGTAACGAAAGGTAAACGTAGATGCAAGGACAGAAAACGGGAAGTCGGGAGAATTTAGGTGATCCACTATACGAAAGAATCTGCCTTTTGGTGAATCACAAGATTGACGTGAATATCCTCTCGCTGCTCAATAAAACACGCGAAACAAAAAGCCATCGTAAAACATCGGTTTAAAGTTTCATGCGAGTCAGCCCAGATGCTTCCCTGTGCTTCACCTCCTGCTCACCCACCACCAGAGCTTTGCTCAACTCCAACCTAACCATCCATCCTTCCATTCTCTTTCAGATGCCCTGTGGACTTTACCATGGAAATTTTTCCTACGTAGGATGCCTTGCTCCTGCATCGTGGCTCCTGACGTTGCGCTCTCTTGCCACTTTGTGTTCGTAACACGTCATACATAAAGGGCCGACATTAAAAGCGAATCTACTGAATTGCTAAAACGATAAGTGCCGAGACAAAAATGTGTAGATACCTACTTGCTTTCAAGAAAAATTGATGTGTTTTTGCATACCAAATTCATCATCATTTATTTCCCGTTTTTCATTGCATTTTTATCTTTACTGTTTTTAATCTTTTAATCTTTTAATCTTTTAATCTTCGAAAATCTGACTAGGCTTATTTTCTTTTTGTCCAAACATTTTTTCTCTATTCTTTATCGAAAAGAACTCAATGTCTGCTTTTTTCGTAATGATGTCGACAGAATAGCAGACGACGCTTAGCACAGTGAATTTGTGTTGCAGTAAATTTTTAATGAAAAATCAATAGGGATTTTAACATTTATTTTTTCTGTGGCGTAAAGATGATGAAATCTTGCGAAATGACAGCTATCATATAAGTGGGCCAGCATCTTATGTATGTGAAGAAGATCACTTAGTGTGTCAGTCGAGGTGAACACATGTATGAACACATTTATCCTTGCGCTTAAAGTAACGATAGATACATATGTGTATTCGTACTTTAGGAATAGGAAAAGTGTGTAGTGTGCACATTCACAGGCGAGCCGGTGAATGTGCATAAGGTACTTACTGTAGGATGTCAAAGCAGCCCCCTAGGGATAGACCGAGACCTCTTTCCCGGACTCTTTCTGCCGCCCTCTCAACCACCAACATGGCTCAGTCTATTTAATTCTCCAGCTCTGACTCCACTTCACCCCTCTTAGCCCTTAGTATCTGCTTTCATGTTTCTCATTTGGTGCTTCTATATCTATGCAATATTCTCTATACAATATACTAAACAGTTTACAATATTGTAAACTTTGTCATTGTAATTTACAGTAATGTGTCATTTCATAATTAATGAAAAGCATAACCGTACTTTGGTAGTAGTACGAATCAGTGTTTGATCAGACAGTGTTGCAGTAGTAAAATTCCATGTTTAGTCAGCCTTTCAAAAAAGTTTCTAAATAATTACATGACTCCACTGGTCTTTATAGTTTCCCTTTTGATACTCTTTCAATTAAATAGTCGAGTTTCCTTTCTTAATATGCTGAGCCTTTCTTTTTTGAATCCAGTTAAACGAGACTGAAACCTCTGTGCTTCGACTAAAAGCTAGCAGGTACCACTCTCCTTGTCCGGCAGAGAAGCCTTCGAGTCAAACGACGAATTCTTCCTGTCGATATTTAAATTCCACACGAGGCTAGTACGTCTATCCGTTTTTCGCGTTCTTTGATCTTTGCCTTGTAATTACATTCTTTCAGTTTCAAGAAGTACGTGGGTTGTCGCTCAACGCCTTAAAGCCCTGAGAAGCCGAAAATTTCACTTCTATTCTCACTCTCCTTTCTGCATTGCTCTGCCATGGGCATCTATTACAAACATCTTTTGGACGAACGACATTTCAATTACGATTTTCCTGCTCCAGGGCACGCGACTTCGGCTTCTTTGCGAAAAATTGTACGTGAGCACTGAGCATACAACTTTAGTAGTGTAATCAGATCTACGGAAGGAAAGGGAATTAAGAGATTTAAGAGAAGAGAAGGGAAAAACTTTTAAATTGAATTTGAAAAATCATAACTTTGACGAAATAAATTGCTTTGTACTATCATGTATGTGCAAGTTAATAAGAACAATGTTCATCTTTGTCGAGGTTGCGAATAGTAACAAAAAATAAAAGAAATTTAAAAAGTGATGACTTATAGTTCAATAGAGAATTGGTTCAGATATGTTCCAGGTACCTGATGTGGTATTAACGTGTGCAATAGTCCCATTACTCAAGACGTTGTTCTAGGAACACATATAATTGGAACATATGTGCGTGCCCTCAAGGGTAATAACATATGTCAAGCATGGCAATAAGCACCACCGCCAGATGGTGCAGGAAGCTTTATCCTACTATGTACAATTTCTCGCCATCTATCGTTCTTCCTTATATTGCCTCCCAAAGACGTTAAGCACATTTTATTTTATATGAGTAGCAGATTCTGTCTAGAGTGTTTATTAATGCTGACGATATAATATATCTATGCAGGTTTCTAAAGTGCGCTACTTAATTAAATTAATTGTGGCCCCGGATCATAAAATCGGTTATAGTACCTTGAGAAATAATTAAATTTGATTGTCACTATTGGAAAAAGTAGGTTTTAGCGAATTAATAAATGTCTGAATTTTCTTGAAAAATTATAAAACCAGAGCTATAATTTACTCATGCATCTGTGTGATTTCCAGCATTTATTCTCGTACTATTGATCGTCACGTACTATTAGCTTTGGAATGTTATTTTAGACTCAAGGTCACAATTGCAACCACATCCCGCGCGACAGAATTAATTATTATTCAAGGAAGGCAAGGAGAATGCCGATGCAGAAGAAAAGCATAAACTTCGTGACGAAGCACCGTTGCTTTATGGGGCTTATGGAAAATAATTGTGCTACTCTGACAGCAGAGCGGTAAGATCGCTTTTATCGTTCATATATTTCGCACGATTATAATCCCGGTTATATTCTATTAATTTTTTGCGCGCGATCGTTAATATCTCGTAAATTATTGTAGCGTCCACTTTCATCCACCGGCATTTGCCCGGCACCATAATCAAGTTTTATGCCCATGCTGACCCTCTAAAAATTCGCCCTTTTACAATTTATTAAAAAAATTAATTGTATCCAATATGTTTTATCTAGACATGAGTTACAAATATTCGAAATTTTGAGCAAACTAAATTTAAAATCATTGTCAATAAATAACAGTTGTTTTTACTCTCCAATTCATGCATTACAATTGCTGGTTCGACTCTACATCTTTTCGATATAAATTTTAGAAAAGGTAATATATTGAACTGAAAAGCTAAGATTAATTGCTACTTTACAATGCAGACTAACTGCCAGTTTTAATTTTTAAAATATGATACCTTAGATAACGATTCTACTGATATAGAAAGGATGGGTTTCTGCAATAAGCCTCTCTGAACTTTTGAAAGGTTTCTTGAGCTTTTTATGACTCCCAAGTGAACCACTTAGAGGTCTGTCGCCAAAATTTCTCTGGCTCACAAGAGAGATCGTGGTCGTGTCTTAAATAATAAAAGTCATGCCTCGTAAAACGAGTTCCTTTATTGTTATACTGGATCTAGTCTACTGATGCTGCAATTTTTCAATTAAAATTAATATTCATCAAAATATTGCGCATTAGACTAATTATGAAAGAAAAATAGAAAAGAATTGCTTCTATATTTGGAATATTGTTATAATTGTCGGAATTTTAGAGTAACATTGCCAGTAGTCGCGAATGGGAAACGCGGAACAGTTTGCTCATAGTTAAAGTCCAGACAAGTCGGTGTCGAGCAGATAGGATGGGTTGACATTCCTGATGGGAAGCACGTGTACTTGGCTGAACGAGAAGCTTGTACATCGTGTTTGGGCCAGAGTCCTTGTACCTTGGTTCTTAGGTACGTACGTACCCAAACCTCTCCAGGAATGTTTCCTTGAAGTGGCTGCTTGTCTCGCCAAACATTCTAAACGCGCAGCTCGACCTGTTCTCCTTTCGACGCGTCCATCACGTTCCTATATAAACCTAACCGACCAATAACCCTGTCCTTGCTAAAACTTTCATCTCTCATGAAACTTTCATTTGAAACCCTAAACACTTCAACACAACCTAGCCACAAATTCACACAGAATATTTATTCGAGAAATATCTTACGCAAAAACAAATTCTGGTTAGAATTACGAGAATTCTGTTTATTTTAACTAGAAAATAATCCTTGAAATATTTTGTAGACAATTTCATGGAAATTTAACACATTAATTTTGGAGAAAATTCCCTATTTATTTCTAAAATAAAACGAATAATATAATCAATTTTCACCAAATATTTCAGATTTAAAATTGATATATCTTAGATATATTTAAAACAAGTTTTGTGACAATGAAAATTTAATTCTCTCATGTCGAACTAAAAGAACTGGATTTCAGAAATGAAAATTCTCTAGCAAGCCTGATAAAGTAGAACTTTCTCACCATAAAGTGTGCTTCTCAATTTTCCAGACGTATTCAATAAAACAGACTTGAATTTGAAACATTGCTTGTGCGAATCGATAGAGAATGAACAGAGGGTAAATATCAGTTTAGATTTGCGAGAGGAAGTGACACGAAAGCTGTTATGCTTCATCTCCTATTCTCTGGGAGTGAAACGACTTTTCTTGAGAGTGTCGCATCGGAGTCTTGTGTGATAAATAGATTCCCAAGGTGCAATCCGAAGGGACAAACGCATCCACTACGAGTCTGACAATGAGAGAAAGAGAGAGAAATTCAAAAGGGATGATGTCATGAGGAGGTGAGAAAAGGAAAGCGAAGTACAGAGTACACAGCGTTGGTAATACATAATAAGATACGAGCGGAGAGCATGCAGCATAATCATATATCATAGGTTAGTGCGGTACGACGGAGTATTCCTTCGTATATGAGGAAACTTTCACCAACACTAGTCGCAAAAGCCGAGCAACCGACATCCGCAGGACTACGAACGCTCTGAATCTCCCACTACTACTATCGTCATTCGCACCCCTCCTTTTATAAGCAAGCGAGCTCTTATACATTTCTATGTATGTACAAATATGTTTTTGTATGCGTATGAATATGTGTGAGTGTCTTTTGGTGAATATACCCTGTTTTTGTGTGAGGGTACATTTGAAACAAACGTTCGTGTGCACAAGGGATTTCACGGTGTTTCGCCAACTTTTGTACCCTGCAAAGACGCTGGGCAACAGAAAGTTTGTGCTAGCCGGATCCCCGGGTAAACGTTTTGGTCAATGAATAAATAGAAAACGAGAGACGAAACTTGCTACCATCCACGCCATTAATGCTCAACGCTTCTTACTCTGTCCCTGAGCAACCGAGCATCCAGGTGTACTAACACTGACAAAATTATTTCATCTACGATCTGCCTTCATTTTGACAAATTGTTTCATAAGCTTTCATTCCATTGATTATAATTCTCAGTTCATTACTACTAATTTTCGCTCTACTAAAATAAAAAAATATATGATATCTAATATCTGATAGTAAAAAAAGTGATAAATCACCGGTATAATGATAGTAACAGCGCAATAAATGTTGGAAAGAAATTTGTCGAGCCGCTAAAATCAGAAATTATTACGCCTAAGCGGGAAATAAGTCTCTGTAAGTGTTTACGACAGTATTTTCGTGAATTACGAGCAGGTAGTTTGCCGGTCGAGAATCCAAACGGCATCGCTACCATTTAATGGCAGCATGTGGTCAAAAAATAAAGATGAACCGCCCAGGAGGAAAACTTATCGCGAAACGACCGAAGACTGGATCAGAGGAGGAAGAGTCGTGTAACCTCTGCGTTTTCTTGAAGAAGCAGGAAAAAGTCCAAAACGGCCTTATGCCATTAAATGTACTTACATGAGATACTAGCCTCTGGTCGGTCGAGCGAGTATCAATCAAGATAATAGGACAATAAATATCTACTGGGTAGACAGTCGGCTGAGGTCAAAAGTGCAGCAGCCTGCAATTTCTGCCCGATTTCACGCTCACGGTTACAAACCTGAGTTATAACTCACGCATTACGTCCAAATGTAGTCAGCTAGCTTATAGAGACATCCAAGCCTTACAGTAATTCTTCATTATAAACCAAAAAAAGCGCCATTTTAATTTTTTTAATTTATCATTTTATTAACCAGAAAATTTGTGATTAACATAACAAGAAAATTTTTTAAATAGATGCATCTAGTAACTTTAGCCAGAAATTTTGTTTTGAGTCTATAATATTAATGCATGAAAAAGTGGATGGAAAATGCGATGACCTGGTAAAACTTAAGACTTTAATAAATAAAAATGTCTTTGGTAGTATAGCTTGAAGCGTCTGCGTATTAACTGTAAAAAAATTTTTAAAGTACAATAAATAAACTAGTTTTGCTTGTACATAAGGTATAAAGCCACGGACGGTTTTGGCCTTACCAGACAACTGGGTAGAGCTCGAGCTAACTATTAAAAGTTGCAAATTGCTGCAGACACGCTGCGGGCCCTGCACCCGGTTACGTCTTGGGCATTTGTCCTGTACCCAACTTACTCACTTACTTACCCATTTACTTAGTTTCTTACTCGTTCGCCTATACTAGAGCACTTTCCTGCTTATTGCCTTATTCTTTAGTCAACTACCTTTTCGCGCCACACACTTTTCATTTTTTCTTTCTTCTTTTCTGTCCTCTTTTCGCGCACCTGCTCGTAGTCCGGAAAACTTTATTGTCCTCCTTCTTCAACTATAGTCTTAACGTAAATGGTAATACTTTACAAGAGTCGCTTTCTAAATTAGTAATGCATTTCATTATCCAACTCTAGCAAAGAACCACATTTTAAAATGCTAGCGAGAAAGGTTGTTACTTTTTAAAGTTTTATTTATAAATATTTTATCGCAAGGAATATTCAGAAAATATAGGGTAAAGGATGTCATCATAGACATCTGGAAATATTTGAACTGTAGAACGAATGGTAATATAATTTAATCTCATCATATTTTTCGAAAACAATCTTGTCAAACATTGACAAGCATTTCTTGATAGATTATAATTACCTTTCAATTTCAATGAAATCCACTGAATTAACGAGACTACTGAATATTGTTGATTGAAGCTGATATCGTGTAATGAGGCTTAGCTTAGCAAATGTCGAAATCAATTCCAGAAAAGCTCGAAACGTGTAATGTAAAGCCGATTGTGCTATATCAGTCAACCTCAAACCCTTACGCGCGTTATCATGTTCCAACGCGTAGCACATGTTTTGGTATCATGAATTATAATTCGGCTGAAATTATTATTATCTTGTTGTTCCAATACTCATGGTCATCTGTGGTCTGTTCACTTTGATGAGAATTAGTATATGTAGTGCTGTATTTAAGTACAGACATGGAAATCGAAATTTGATATTTCAAGAGATGCACTACCATACATTATTATGTTTGTCCCCCCTGGCTTTACTGAATTATTCATTACTATAAATACTCTATATATGTACTCTCAGAGGTTTTACTTTTTTTAAAAAGGAATAATGAACTCAGTGTGGGCTTATTTTTTCATTCCTTAATTAAGTAATTTAATTATTATTAATCGCTTCTCTATTTTTAGTTGATTAGTCTGCAATATTGATGAAATAATAACACCACGCTTAAAAAAAGTATCCCTAACTAGGTATAGGTATGATTTAGTTTCTAGATAAGGACATTTTTTTGTGGCGATGTAATTAATACCAGAGCCTTCCTGATTTCATCAAAGTGAACTGATGTTCTTAAAAGAGATTTATTTTCCATCAAGGAGCATTCAATTACAAAATTCGCGGTCAATTGGGTTTACAAATACATACATGCATCCTTAGAAATAACTAGATTGCTTCGATACCCTTGATATACGTCGCCAGACTTGATTAAATTTATGTAAACATCAAGTCCAAGATATAGCGTCCTTGCTTTATTTATTTAGCTATGATTTACTTGGAATAAAATAACAGCGACCAATTACTGCTTCTCTCAAAGAAAATACTCTTACAAACATTTGTGCATAAGACAGTAAACATTTCATTTAATATTAATACAAAAATATATCTGGAAATATAGTTTTTATTAATATTATTAAGGTCACGTACTTGGTACTTTGTTTTAATTCTTCCAATATCATACCCATAAGATAAAATTAAAAAAAAAAAACAACAGAAAAGTTGAATATAAAAGTGGTTCTTGATCAGAATCGAGATTACATACACCATTGACATTTTTTTAAGTAGTGCAAAATCCATGTAATACTTGGCTTATTACTTAGTTCTTGCATTATCAGTAGGAAATACACGAGACTGCACTATGGTTACACGCAGACCACGAGTTTGTGGAGAATATCGATGCAGTGTATAGCTAGATTGAGAAAATGAAAAGTAACGATTCAATATCTGCGTCAACAGTTGCGTGTTCCGAATTAACGTTTTCTATATAAGGGTGTCATCCGCACCGCTGACACCATTTTTCCATTAACCAACACTGAGCTCCACACTCTCCTCGCCTCCTCTTCACCAAACTGCTTCGTGCTCTCGCGACGACATAGAGAAGGTTTTTATATCCATGAACAGTTCGTCCCATTATTTTCCCAATTTCATTGCTCTTCAAACCTTTACGAAAATTGACGCCAAAAGTACTCACATGTGTACATTTATAATGGACCATGTCAGTCAAACTGTCATTACTGGTCTACATGAATATATTTACCATTCTTTTCTATTTTTCATTGAACTGTTATTTATTTCACAGTGGCTCGAAAAATTTTCTGTATCAAAATCTATTTCATCTGCACTCTAGTGCAGATGAAAATAGTTCTGTCATTAGTTGGGAAACTTGAAAGTTTACGATTTTTTGTATTTGATTATTATTATTATTATTATTATTATTAGAAATTTTTTCGACTCAAAACCATGTATAATATATGAACAATGTCTTACATATTAAACAAGAAATTTCAGTGTCAGACGATGAAAATTGCCTAGGAGAGTACGATCCGGAAGTTTATCTCGTCTCCGGTAGCAAGATGCACTTTAGGTATATCTCCATCTTTTCAAGGCATAAGCAGTTCCATCTAAATGGCCCTCACTATCTATAGAATATCTCCGACATCAAGGTCTACATTGAAATATACAAATAAGTTTATTTATAGTATTTGTTAAAGCTCTTGAAATTGAAGGTCCAATTTCCGAAAAGATTTTCTCTGCGGAGTGCTTTTTGGTTCTATTTTTTTTTTTTTTTTTTAAGTAGGAAAGGAGAAAAAACTATCTCTTTGAAGGATTCTAGTTCCTTATCTTTTAATGTTAAGTAAAGACTACAAAAGCAATAAATGCGTACCGAAATGAGGTGAACCCTGAGGCAAAGAGTTGTTGAGTCTTTTCTTAAGCGCCTTATATGCAGTCGATCGACTTCCGCCCGTCAAACTCCCGACCTCTCCGAGTCGAAGGGAAGACTGAGGCTGAGATAAGGTTCTTATTTTTCTTTCCTCTGTATGTGTATGTTTGTGTTACAAGATGTTTGCGGTTCCTGACCACTAGTAGCTTCTATAACTAAACCAAACCCTCTTCACGTTTGTTTCAGGAGATGAAAGTCAACTGGGCGACGTCGCCGGGTAACCAACCGAAACAGGACACAAGCAGTGAGTAGAAATTTACGATTCTCCTAGAATTCTTCCCCTACATAGGCTTAGATTTAGACGAATGAAAAGGCGTTGTTATTTTACCCAAAAAGAATAAGAAATTATTTATTTCAATGAGGCAATACAGAAAACCCAAACATTTATCAACAATTTCTAGTCTCTCGCTAGAAATTAATTCCCACACAAAAAGAAATGCCTTCGTAAAATCAAAGAATCCTAACAAATCTTGGGAAAATAGAGAATTGGGTAAGAAATAAAGAAACCTTGCGTGTGTTATATTTTCCGGTTCTCGGAAGTAGAAACGATTTAGCGAGCCCATAATTTGCTGAAGATGTTCCCGCTTCCGTGTATAGAGGCTGCCCGATGCAGAGATAGTTAGGCATTAAACGTACGTCTCTTGGTAAGCTCTCATCTCTTCTTCAAAGATAGAGAAAGGAAGTACAGTATATATATGCATAATACTCTCTGCGCACGAGTCTTCGTACTTCCTTCCTTGAGTTTCCGGTCGAACCGTATCTCGAGACACTGGAGAAACTCGGAAGCAGTTCGCCCACGAGGCTGCGTTTAGTTCTTTTCTTATTCTTTTTCTTCCTTCGTTTGCATAGAGCTGCGACGTTTATGTGCACATTCTTGAATATAACAAACCCCCATACTCTTATTTTATAGGAAGACCATTTACCAATCGTTTCCAACCCAAGTATTGATAATTTTCTATGTCGAGGTTGCTGAAAACGAGGCAAATTTAGTTTAGAGTCAACTTCGACAGAACCAACGGTACGTCCGAATTTCCTAATTGTTAAGTGGTTCAATTTCCAGTTGTTTCCGATTGTGAACGTTTTGATATTTAGGAAAAATAACTAATAAAGGACGATATTTCTGTAGGATGTTCTGGTATTTGCATATTTTTTTTTATTTTTATAACAAGTAGTTACACTGATTTCCAGTTACAATTATCTCGAGGATAAGTCCTGGAAACGAAGATATAAAGCTTAATTATGAAAGTTCATTTCCTGTGGTAAACAGTACTTTATAAGCTCCATACCAGCGATAGCTTGACTCATCTCTGACATTTTATGCCGGCTGGTCGATTAAACAGTGGAGGAAAGAATTATTAATGATTCCGGTTCCTGTCTCCGTGCCAATGAAGAAGGGAAACCGGAACTATTAGTAATGTTCTCCCAAGCTTGCCAAACTACCACTGGCAGCAAATACGCACCCTCATAAAAAATTAATACACGAAGCATTGTTAACAAAATACTTGGAGTTAATTTTATTAATGTGTTTATGTGAACGATGTCGAAACTTCCTAATTCACAAATATTTAAACAACTTCTATACTAGTTTTTGTTGGACGAATTATTTTACAGGCTCATATATCTTGAAACCCTCCGATCTAATATTTCTTGTTATTGATGATGATAACCATAAAACGCCCACCTTACCGATAAAGTCACATGAAATGAGGTAGAATTTTTTTTTTTCATGGAGGACTGCGGTGAAGAGTCTGTGAATTTTCCTAAGTTTGTGGTGGTTTGAGTTCACCTGAGGTTGGTGCGTTTGAAATTCAGGACGGGCGACTAACAATATTTAACTCAGTCGGAAATTCCTCTTTTTATGGACTTGTAAAACTGTGACAGGCACATGGGACCCCAATCCCACCGTTCCAACCGTCATTCGCCTCTGTTACCCTTTCGCAGAGTTCGGTTAGATGGTACTCGCACTCTAGTTCACTCTTCCCTTGTCCCTACCATCAACCCTTCTCTTCTATGCTTCCCCTCACTACAGCATACCATTCCACGACCCCTACGCTCCATCTGCCTACACTTGGCGCTAGAAAATGTAAAACTAAAGTAAAACGTATCTCTCTATTCCCTCAGTAAACATGGCCGGATACTATTCCGCGTCGTTGCTCGAGAGGATGAGAGTACTTTTTCCCATTTGGTCCGCTGCAAGAGAGAGTCGCGAATGCTGTATCGGCATTATTAGTGGTAACTGTGGCTATGAGATTCTACCAAGAAAGAATCTCTCCTCGGTCCATGTAATTTGTCTTGATATTTTAAAAACATAGATTTGCGTACAAAATATAAGGAGAATATGTTGAGTACATGTGATTTTCTACAATAATTTCCTTTTCTGTTGTGAAAGTAAACAGTATCAAAGAAAATTATGAATATTTTACTAATTCTTAAAAAACAAGTTCTCATACCCTATATACAAGGGCTCTTAATATTATACTTCATGTTTCTTTTCTGTAGGAAAATCCCACAAAATTGGAAACGTGCTTTGTAACAAGCTTCATAAATCGTTAATGAAGAACGAAAATGATAGCCCTCCTGATCGAATTTTCGTTCCCATACATGGGTTTAGCTCTGCTGCGAAATTTCCAGAGTATATTAACTATTAATTTTGTTGTACTTTAGGGACAGATAATCCCTAATTCTTAGGAAAAAGAAATTTAGCAATATCGATTGAAATTTCAAGATATTTTTATTACAAAAACAATTACAATTTATATTAACACCTTTAAGATCTTTACTAATCCATTATTTTTACCATTTAAAAATCTGAAATAATAAAACTACATAAATGTAGAAGTGTAAATCTTCCTGGTATTAAACTTTTAATCCTCGGCGCTGTGAGCTTTGCAAACGAATTTTTCGTAATAAGGAAGGTTCTAGGAAAGAGGATACAACCAATTTGCGATTTTTACTGCTGTGTGCACTTTGCAGAATCTAAAGTAACTATCATCAGGAATCCTTTAATCGCTGGTCATTTTTCTTGCATTATGAATTATGCTCTCGAATAATCGCGCCATTATTTAGAAAGTTGGTGCAACACAAAGGATATACACCAGAGATGAGCATCTCACTCGCGTATTCCGTTTATACTAGCACCCAACGTTTACCGTAAGCCGTTTACCTTTGCTGTTTGTGCGTGTTCCAATGGACCCGTTATCGTTATTAACAAAATATAACGCTGTCCCTTTGTCCCTTGAATCACGCACAAAGGCCTCATGGACACCCTCCGGGATTTTGGAGAGACATGCAATAATCCAACCAGAGCAAACTAAATGAAAATTGCTTTGATAAAAGATCAACCATCACTGGTATCTACCTTTCCAGTCACTTCACACTTTTGCTAATTGCAAAACTTTTTCATACTTCTGTTGTGAGAGGAAACTTTTTTTTCAACGATATGTTGATGTTTCCCTTTTAAAAATGATGTGCAGAGAGATTGCAACATTAACATCTGGGAGTTGTTACTCAACTTTGATTGTGATTGTTTGAATGCGTTGTCGCGAATCTAGTTAGAAGGAGAAATCCCCAGTCTCCATTAATAACAGAGGAGCGAGGAGCAAACGGGAATAAACAATTGACCGCTAACGTATAATACAAGCGCGATGATTGTCCGTTGTGGAACTGCAACTTTGCAGATTTGGAATCCACGAAACTCATTTGAATATCGAGGAAAACTAGCCGTGATATTGCGGCAGCGCCAATCTCTAACTGCTTTGGTGCAGGTAATAAATTCAGGTTGGCACATATACAAATTCTGACTTGTTCAAGGAAAATTGAAAACCTAATCACGCATTACACTATTAAGCACGTATGAAAAACTAAATTTTAAACTAAAAAAAGAGATTCTGATTGAAATGGTAGTGCCATCTAATCTAATAACCAGAATTTTTTTAGTGTATGACAATTTATGTGAATAAAGTTTCAAACGTTCAAATGAACGAAATATTTTTTTTTAATTATATGTTATCCAGAAATATTGTGCCAACTAAAAATAACAATCAGGATTACACGTTTATTTAATTCTTTAGTATTTTCAATGTAAATTAATCAATATTTAAAAACTTTTTGTAGTTATAAATACAATCAATACAAAAATTCCTTCATTTGAACGTTCAGAACTTTTCAATCATGACAATTTTCCTATCATTTAGTAAAATTAGCACAAGAAAAATTTAGTTTCCTATTCGAAAAAAGTGGGATCTAGACGCGTCGAACTTTCAGAATAATTGACACAGGGTGCCCCAGAAAATCTGATTTTCGTCTTGGAAATAGGGGTACTCTCTCTGGATTGATCAGCTTTATAGCCCACGTGTACATCCTCCGATGCGACGCTGACCCTCGTTGAAAATGAGCGTCATGTATATATCACGTTTGTACGAGGGATTTTAGAGCCCACTGGAAATTTACGTGAATCGTTTTCCGAGGAATGAGGTGGTTTAAATGGTGCTATCCGGGTATCGCCTGTAGAAGAGAGTGGCGAGGAAGGCGGTGATTCGGTTCGAGATTGCCAGAGTCGCAAATGAGAGAAAAGAGACACAGGTGTTCTTGGCGCTCTTGCTGAACCTTGTAACATTTTGGCTGCCTTCACAAACACGCTATTTTCACATGATAGCATAAAAAAACAATTTTTTAGAAACGTATCTTTGATGAAAACTGAAAAACATCAATTCTACACGATTTTCCGGGGCAACGCATAATCATACTGTATGTTTTCATTATAATTGTTTGCTTTATAAAATTGATAAACGTTTAGTTACATCTCTTAATTATAGACCCTTCTTTAAATTAAATTTGTGAAAAGTATTATAGAAGTTTAAAATTTCATTTAAAATACAGTTTTTTCGAGACAAGGGCTAATATTATAATGTTATATTTCGCTTTTTATTTTGTCGGATTTAACGTGGTCTGTCAGTCAGAAAAATATTGCTTTTCTGCCCTGCGGCATTGGCGCGTACGTAACTTGCAAGTTCACAATCCACGGAATCAAGCTACGCTCAGGGAACAAAGGTATATAAGGGGATAAATTTTAACGACTGTTTGCTTTGGATCGTCTTTAAAAGACAAAGCCGCCGGGTGCTTCTGCTGCTCCCAGTCAGTTCTTCTTTTTCCTTTATTCATCGCAAGAAAGGGTCTCCCTCGGGTAAAATCACAAATTCCCTTCTTGGTCTTTTCACTGATCCGAACAATTTATTTCCCGCACTATATTTCGATTAATCCTATTGCTGGATGTACAACAATAATTTAATGGAGAAAGGTCAGACCTAAAAAAGAACCTTAGAATATTTTCTAGGTCAGTTCATAATCAAGAAAATACCTTTAGAAATTATAGGCTATTTATAAAAAAAAAGATTCGTAAATGAATAATTGGAAAATTACTATTTCACGCAAAAATGAATCAAAATGAAGTATAAACAGCTTCATAATCTAATTTGTTCTTTAACGACCATTTTCGTTCAACTGATTTGGTCAGACGGATTAACTTAATAGCCACGTTCCACGTAATAAAGTGTTTCTTAAATTTAATACGCTTCCACATTGGTAATAATAATATGAAACGATTTATTTTAATATTAATATGAAAGTTTGCACTTCTTGGTGTGTATAAATTTCACAATAGATAAAGATATTATTGTCCAGAAGTGTATTATTAAAAAGTGTTTATGTGCTGCAAACAAGGCAAATAATGTCAATATTAAGAGTCCGTTTGACGAAAACAGTCTTAGCTACTGGAAGGACTTACAATATGGATTTTTATCTAATACCTAGCTTATTTAGCTGTATGATTAATAAGCGAAATAACTTTTATTCTTTCTTTATGATGTAGTAAAAAATGTCTTAAATTCCCGTTTAGTACTTAATTAAAGTTTTCCAAATTTGAAACTGCAAAATTTTCATATAATGAGAATTCAATCGTATAAATAGTTTTCCTCCACTGAATATTTATGCGAATATTTCGTTTATTTATAAAGTTACGGCTCTCTTCAAAAATAGAATTTGCAACATATTGATTCGTTTTTTATCTACTTTTTTTCATTAAAGATTTTTCTCTGAGCAGAGAAGCGCCCTTTTAATGAAAGTGTAGCGGCTTTAATCAAGTTAATGCAACCACGCGGGCCGATACACATCAACAGAAGGGTTACTGTGTTCGCACTAACACTTATAAAATGGCAGTAACACGTTCAGGGAAAGACACCTTTATATGTAAAAGTTCGAGAGGTGACTTTTATGCGCGTTACATACTTCGTGAGACGCGGTGCCACCGCGTGCCAACCGGAAGTATGAACGCCCGCCCATTTCCGGCGAGCGCGTTTCCCGCAGATTAGTTCGAAGAAAAATGCTTCGCAATTTTTAAAGTCGCGTTCCCAATACACTTGCGATACAATTTGAATATACATGGATACATCCTCGACGAGCTTTCAATCTTTGTTGTCAATTTGCCGCCTGTGATAAATAACGAGGCTTTAAACGCCAGAGGGATTTGTTTAAAATCACGTGGATACGCTTGTTCCCGATTTCTGCCCCTCGTGATTTTCTGGGTTATCACAAGATCGAATCGCCGCCCCACGCGGCTAATCGATTTTGTTTCGCCGGAAATAAAGGCGGCTCGGAGGGCAACAGGGGCATGGCTATGGCAATTAAATATGGGATGCCGGTCAGGAAACGCTTCGAAATCAAGTGGGAGGCGGGGATGGTGTCCATATTTTTATTTGATATTTTATGAATATATACTGCTTCACTATAAATGACATATTTTATTCGAGTTATTAGTATTTGGGTTTACGGATATATGAACCAAACAAATTTGCATTTAAGCTTTAAACAGAATTTTGATTAATAGTTTGTAGACTGTGGTGTTAATATAGCTTAAGTATGAAGTTCAACATTTTTGTTTACACTTTGCTTTCGTGTACTAGAGTCTTTTCACGCTTCGCATGACCTAGTGGTATTTTTCGGACGCCAACATGAGTGGACACACCCTGGCGCGCCTGGTGACCAAGCATTATGTTTCACGTTGATTCCCGAAGGATTAAAAACCAGTGGTACTCATAGTTGCTTTACGAGTTTCATATTTTCTGTTTTAGTTCATTAATCATGTCGTATTACACTTTTTTGGATTTTCTTGAACGTCATTCTCTCATAAAGGTAAATAGATTATTTCTTTTTTAATAAATATACACATTTTGTGTTTGCAATACCACTTCAGTATCTGTTTTGTATAATTTTTATCGTGTGAATTTATAAATAACAAGGAAAGAATGAAAATCTGGGGGTTTTTCACCTCAACTTTAAAATTTATTCCCGTGTCGAAATTTTGATGAAAAATTACGACTCTCATCATTTTGTCCATTTTCCGTCCATTTTGGGGTCCATTTTTGCACTGCAAAATATTATCCTGCCGGTACATATAATAAATTTGCAAAATCTGTCTTGCTCCGCGCATTTGATAAAAGTAATTAACGACCCTGCGCTTACAGGAGAACGGCATTGTGTTGTGCCAACATTAGTAATGCATTACGCTGCGTTGCAAACACTCCTGTTTGCCTGGAACCTTTAAATATATAATTCAAATGTGATCACTGCTATTGCAATGTTTTAAATTAAATGGAATCACAGCTTTCAACTATATATGTTGGAGGCTTTGTCGTAAAGCTTGGTTTTTATGTAAAAAGATTTAATTAATTATATAAACATTTCTCTTGTTAGCGCCACTACTCATTTTGTTACCTCAAAATTTGAATAGCGCCGACAAGAAAAAAATAATTGTCCCAAAATGATTACCCTATTTCGTATTTTTCCCACTGTATATAAATTTCATTATTGAGTTAATCATACCATTAAACTGGAAACAACAGAAGGTAGCTTGTTATATCTAAAAATAGTCAGTATAAAAAAAAGATTAAAAAATATATTGTAAAATAAACGACGATTGTAAAAAGTCTTTAATTTTGGCGTTATTAACAGTAAAATGATAATTGAATGACCCTTTTTATCCTTTGTCGTTGATGAGGTTTTATCTCGATAAATTCTGCTTACCTATATATATAGATGCATCATATTGTTCACCTAGGTAAATGATTATTATGTCGCTCTTAACGTTGTAAGAAGGCAGAGGCCGGTGTAAAGAGAAGTTGAGAACGATATGAAAAACACAGTTTATGACGGTCGTAAAGATTACGGTACGATGAGGGCTGGTGTGTACTCTGCTCGTTACCTCCCGATGCCCCTCATGAGGCCTTTCTAGAGAAATTGTAACGCCTATTTTACATAGAGAGACCATGAAAAGCCCCACGACTGTTGTACCATTTCTCCACGTAGAAAGTACCTTCATACAGCTTTTTTTAAACAGAAAATTTAAATGAAAAGTCTAGTTTAAAAATTGCGGTTTTCGACATCTTGCGCAAGAGTAACACTTTACAGTAACGGCTACCGGTAAAATGACCTCGTCAGCTTGACGTGCTCTCTAAAGATTAAAAATTGAGGTAGCTTTAAATTAATGAGAACCAAGTGTCGATAAACTGAATTATCTACTGTCTTTTTTTTTTTCAAAACTCATTGAAATTGTAACAAAAAATTAAGAATTTGATCAAGTAAATTAGCAGTATAGCACATTTGTCCGTAACCGTTATTAAATTGTAAAATATTGCTGTCATGTGCATTTTTCTTAAAATTGAAGGCAAGGCGTTATTCATATTTATTCATTAAAAGTTTGATTCATTACAACTACTTAAATGTTTGAGGAATTCATCTGTTTATCTGATGCCACCTTCATTAGTCACTGTCCAAAGTTAAAGCACAGTTTTAGTGTTTCTTGTAAGCACATCTGTACTTAATTATCTACAATTAGAAAGACGCTGTAGTCCACAATTAATTCCGTTTGCATTTGTCCAGTACCCTTAACCACTGGATCAGCATCGTTGTCTTGATATCGTTTACTCTGCATCTCTACCTGCGGTCTTCCGCCATTGTCATTACTAATGTGTGGTTTCTATTGCGAGTTATGTTTGCTAAATGCTAGTTAGCCATTCTGAGTGCATGCTCAGTTTTAGTGCTAAGTTTTATTTCAGTTTATTGCCCTCATGTTTCGTCCAAATTAACTGTTTGTCAACCAACCTTTGCTAGGTCATTTGCATAGTAAAATTCAATCGAACAGCAGTTTAAGTATTTACTTTCACTGTGTTCGTATTGTCAGTTTACGTATACAGTATACAAATGTAGCTGAAATTCGATTATATAATGCAACTAAGTTTAAATACATGTATTGTTCACAACAAAAACATGTGGATGATTTAAATTAAGCGCCTGCGGGTTCGCCGATAGCTTTTCGCGTGTTTCCGTTAGTATTTCAAACAGAATTCGCGAGCACTGGTTTGCGTATATGCATGAAAAGTGAGCATGTGCAATGTGACGTAATCTTAAATATTTTAACAGTGGGGTGAACAAGTAAAAAACACGATAGGTGTGCCTAAACTCTGAATATTATAATAGATAGATATAAATGCCAATATTTAGTCAACTTTAGTCACTATTTCCATTTAGAAAATGAAAAAGATTCCATCATCATTATTTCTTACAACTTAATTACAAGTTTTTACATTATTTCGCCGAGAGGGATTTTATTTTTTAATGGGAATAATTACAACTGACTTCGATGTAATAGCCGTACAGAAAGTACCTCAGAATCTTATCTTTCAATACGTTCTACCGTCTTTTACTAAAAGAAAATTGGTTCCCTCTACTACAAAACTGCCCCATTATAAAACTGCCAGTAATTAGTTAAACTTTTAAAAGGCGAATAATGTTATAAGAAACAAGATTGAAGCGCTACGGCCATCCTCTGGTGTAAGCTCGAGGATATACTATCGCTAAACGGAAAGAGGATGATACCTGAGGCGATAGATAAAAGAAGGATAAAAAGAGGGGGTCGATGGGATGGTAGCAGGTGGGTGGATAGGTTAGAACCTAAATTGGCGAACCCTCGCATCGTAACACTTTCAAGTAACGGCCGCAAAACTGGTCGAAGAGAACCGTTGGGTACCGTGTGTACCCCCAAGGCTCTAAATTAGCTGTGGAGGGCCGAAGCGCAATGGGCACCACATACTAACGCAACGTAACGTTGCCTCGGATATCGAAAAAGAATAAACCAAGCGGATATGCAAATTCCTGTCGATGCGACACTTTGAGGGCGGAAAAAGAGGACGAGAAAGGAGATGGGAAAGTAGAGAGAAAGAGAGCATCACGTACCGCGTGCTGCTGGTTCCAAGCGAGTGGAATTTTAGTATCCAACGGATACGACAGGCCGCAGCGATTTGATTGGGGCGGACTCAAACTACCCTTGCCTCTCTTGCCTCTGCACCAACAGTTTCTGTCTCACGCATTCTGCTATATTTTCCTGCAATTTCACGTCCACCTTTTCAAAACGATGCCAAGAGGACATTTACCTTGAAAACCAATTCTGTGGTAATGTTCTTTCGATATACTGAACTTAATAGTAAAAAAGAGCGAAGGTTTAAAAAAGAGTCGTTCCAAAGTAATGGATCTCACCAATTATTGACAGGTTTAAAACTCCGTAAAAATAGTGTATTTTTTTAATATCCTGGTCAATTCCACACACTATTGTTCATTTGTCACTTTCGAGTGTACTCTTTCTTTTCTATACTTTCATAGAATAAATTTTTAAGGGAGCGTTTGCATAATAGTGTTGTATATCAAACTATGCAGGCTGGAGGAGAAAATCTCGTTTTGCTAAACATTTATATTCCAATTACCATAATTTTGTCGGAAACTGCTTAGGCCTCTCAAAACAATTTAATTCCGCAGCAGTGTGACATTTCCATCTTTGATTCGACGTCCCGAATGTATTCGGGCATTATACAGTACTCAACAGGAAGTCTCTTGCACAAGTAACACGTGTGCTTTATCACGTGTTGATTGGTTTGTTTATTCAAGAGTGCTTACCTTACCGAAATAGTTGTTTGCAGTACGCAGAGTTTCTGGTGAAGACTGTCTTTCTGTCCCTATATTAGGAGCATTAGAATTTCTCGTGTCGCTCTCAGTACTCGCGGAAGAAGACACGTATCAGGACAATGACGCCCCAAGCGAAACGTAGAATTCATAAGGAGAAGATTAGTCGCGTTGCCACTTAGTGCCGCAACGTGCTATTTGCTTTGCAAATAATATCACTGTACTTAGGTGCACACTCGCGGCCAACGCGTTACGACATAAATATGTATTATCCGAATGCACGAAGGGAGCGTAAATAGACGTTCATTCCAATTATAGTTTCGGTAATAAACTTTATATCTTATGACAAAATTGATTAAATATATATATGTATATATATTCCAAATCTATTTCATTTAGATATTCTGTTTCGAATAGAAATAAAAATAGGCATTACAAGTTTCTTTCACACAATTTTTAAAGCAAATGCAATCAATACAAAAATTCGTTCATTTGAACATAGAGAATTATAACCACATAAATATTAACTGTTTTAAATAAACATCTTTTTATTAAGAATGAAAGGTAATTCTAATTTTATTAAAAAGTTGAGTACTTTTTTAAAATTGAGCTTTTAATTTTCTGAAAACAAGAGACGTGAGCATTGAATTATTATTCCGCGAACTCTGCGAAACTGAAGTATCCAACTTTGTACACATGGATCTTAACACAAGCGCTAAGGGCAGACAGAAGCAAGAGAGTAGCAAGGCGTGTTGAGTAAAATTATTTTTAATGCGTCTAATTAGAGCAGTACA
The DNA here is from genome assembly GCA_900474275.1 of Synergus japonicus. Lineage (NCBI taxonomy): Eukaryota > Metazoa > Arthropoda > Insecta > Hymenoptera > Cynipidae > Synergus > Synergus japonicus. The sequence continues at coordinate 30,182 of UCOH01004407.1, read as the reverse complement.
TGTTATACAAACATGATTTTGTTAAAAGATAAATGAATTTAATAAACGGAAGCTGAGAGAACCGACTCCAGACCGAGTGTTTAAAGGCAGCATATGGAAGCGACGTGTGTCTGGATGTCTGGATTCGTATATATGCAACGAACTCATTCGTGCTCTGACATGTATGCGCGCAATTATCGTCGACAAGATACACCTTAATACACCAAGCAGACTCATCCACTAGTTAGAATACTGCCCTGAAAATACTCCAGCTAATCCACCAAAGAAAATAATATATTATTCTTCTCAAATAACATTGCATTTAATTTTGAATTTTTTTTCATCTGAATGAAGAAGTTTATTGCATATTCATTCACAGCACATGAAATTGTGAGTAAAAACAATTTCTATTTCTGGTTATTATTATGATAATAACCAGAATATAACTATAATAACTAAATAATAATGAGAAAAATTTAACCAGAAAAAAGCGATCATAGTTAATTAATCAGAATTTTCTACTCATATTGCCCAGAATTTGTGGTTATATAACCAGAAGTTCTTTTAACCAGGTGCATCTAGTAACTTTAATTAGAACTTTCCTGTCTGAGAAATGTCACGTGCGTGAAGTTGATAGCTGGTATGAGTAGCAATGTATTTGTATGAGGAAGTAGAGACTATACGGAAGAGTGAAGAGGTATACAGTATACGTATATATTCACATCGGTTAGAGGCTGGTCTACCGTCCAGTAGCAGTTACACCGTGTTTCACTAACACCCTATTCATTACTCCGCTCGCTCCGTCAGACCTCAACATATACGCCAGTCCAGTGTGTGTTTCAGTCTGCTCGCATTAAGGCACTAAATACGCTGGCAGACACGTTGCTTTCCTGCTTTCTCGTTCCATCCACTCTGTAACTCTTCTCACTCTCTCCGCTTTACTTCATCCATGCGTGCATCATGATCCTGCACTAAACTTCGAATACGTTTTCGGAAGTGAATGGCACATTACAAACGCGGTTTGTTACGAGTGAGTGAATCTCTGCGACCGGTAAAAGGATCAGAGAATGCAGAACACCAAATTCAAAACATGGAACATCATTATTTGCTTTTCATGCAGAGAACAAAAATGAACTGAGAAAAATGTCTGGTACGGACAACAAAACTTTTGGTTGCTATAGAAACATTAAAAGTGCATTAAACACTAATCATCAAGGGATAAATTGATGTCTCAGTAGTACGAGTCCATTTACGTCAGACGTGAGCTTAGTTTCCCTCAAATTAATTTTAGAGCAATCAATTTGAAGCTGGGTTGGTTGTCTCTAGCTGTTGAGATTTAGTCATAAAACTTTTACAATTATTTAATATAAATTCCAAACCAGACACGCTTATCTATATTGCAGAGTAAAAATACGCTGATCTGTCTTATCGCGTATTCAGGATGACTAACCCCTCCCTTATCCCTACCCTTCTGTGTAGCGGTTTTCATCGAAATTGGCATAAATTATTCAGAAATCGCCTCAAACTGATGTGCTTACCTAACCAGGCTGCTGAAAATCTTGAAGCGAAATCCAATGGGTAGGATTATGATCTTTGAAACGGATGTTATGAAAGAGGGAGAAAAAGAGTTCGTCGAATCTTCTTCCAGACCCCAAGCTAGTCGGCAGTCGGCACCCTTGGGAGATTCCAACGCCTGTTCAGACATATTATTCGAACAAGGGCTGCTTAGAACTCTGCAAAAGAATTCTTGAGTCGCAATGAAAGCTCTGCTCTCTTTTTAGGGATTGACTATTTTTAATAGCTGAAAAAGTGAGTCGGTAGTTTACTAAAGAATGTTTAATAAAAGTTTAATAAAAAAATTCAGTAAAAAAAAAATATAGTGAACAGAAATTTTGACTTGAAGAGAAAGAAAAAAAGAGCGTGTGGTAATGAAAGTGTAAAGCAGGTCTGAGGTTATTTTATAATTACAGGCTGAGCTTACATGAGCGTGCATTATGCCTTCCTCGCTTCTTCCTGTAGTTTCAAAGAGCAGAGTGTGCTCGTGTACGCATGGAACGTATATTCGTATTAAGGAATTAGGGGTCGAGGCTTTCTGCTAGCCGCGTGAAATCCGTTAAAAACTCCTTTCTCCATTCGCGCCTTTAGCACTCTAGCCTCACTATCTGCTGCACTTCTACATTTTTTTTGGAGAAGCGGCTATTAGCGGCTTATGGGATTCCACATTAACTAAACATACGGTGCCTGCTGCAGCATACGACACTTACGATCGTGCTCTTCGTATTTCCTGAAATGCGCTTCGCTCCAACCCCGAAACCGCAAGGTCGATTTATTTCCTTCATCCTCTTTCTCTCGGGCGTAAACAAAAGCGAAATAGGATTAGATGAGTTCCCAAAATCTAGATAATACCCCGTTCGTGAGACTTGTCACGAAATTCTTTTACAAAATAGTAATCCCGGATTTTTAGAGAAAAAACTTTCAGAAACTTAATGAATTCCACTTCCCTGTAAACGATCGTGGATTTTAAAAGAGAATATTTTTATTATTAGTCCTATTTATGGTGAGTATTCAGATTCTAGTTTATACATTAGTTCGTTGTCTGCTGAATATTTCGGTTAAGATTATATTTTTCGACTAACTTCCATTCTCCATTTGACAAAGAAAAGGTTCTCTTTGTTGCAAAATGTATTTTTTGAGAACAGATTGTACTATAAAAATATTGCACACGCAAATAGGGACAATATTTCTATAGATGCAAATTTCTTGCGTATGTATGATACCTACGTATCCAGATGCTCGTAAAATAAGGACAAACCTTCCTCGTTTCCATTTCCTCACGTTTCTTTTTCTGCTTTCTGATTCTCTCTCTGAAGTTTATATTAGGTAAAATGTAGCACTCATAGTAAGAGAATCTGGGAAGATTTGGAACTTTGGAATTATTATTGTCTGAGAGAAAACTAACTTGAAACTTATATCTGTACTTATATCATGTAGAGTTACGCACATTTAGTGACTGACTGCAATGCCCTTCGGGCAATTCATGTACATTCGTCTTCTTGATCCAAATGAGATGGAAGAGGGAGATTAATGTTCATACGAAGTCGTGAATTCATAATCTCATCTCATGTTCACTGGAGACGTATCTCAAGTTGGAACATGAATCCTACTAAATGAAAGTTAAGAGAAGTAGAAATAATAGTGTGCTTTTATTTCAGTGTTAGATATTCAATAATTACTGTTACATTGTCAAAGTCAATTGTCTTTGATATAGCCTTGTGCAGACAAGTTTAGAATTTTTTAGCCAAAGTCGAGCGGCCTTCGCATTGAAGTCACGTATGTACATGACATAAAACACGTTTCGCCTATGTCCTCGCATACGATTTCCCTGTTGCGGATAAAAAAAACTTGAGCGACATATAGTACCGATGTGACAATTATCTTTGACAGGAATTTCATTTTTCGCTTCTGCATCGCGAATCACGCACCATGAATTCCACTAGACGAAGTCGAAAAGAAGAGACATTTACGGATAAAAAAGATGAAACGAGAAACGACGAAACGAAAGAGCTAACTGAGCAAAATCTGCCTAAAACTGACACTCGAACAACATTTTTTTCACAAAAAGTACTAATTGTAAAAGCAATTAATAATTAAATTTGAAGTAATTATTAAAACATTAAAAATTCACTTTCTCGTGATGTTTTTATTAAAATTTATTTATTCCCTTCTGCAACGTGAATGTAAATGTCCAACGAGCATGATAAATGACAATAAATAAGTCTATCGAAAATTATACGTTCTATATAGAATATATCCCCCTAGTAAATCTCTTGGTATGTCTGTAACAGTCGTCTGTCTTATCGCGAACTTGTCAACTTCATAAATAATGACTAACATTACTTTTCATTGTAATTCGACTTCGCGTTTGTTCTTAGTATCGCGGACTCATAATGTTAAGTTTCGAAAGTTATGAAGTGAGATAACGTTTTTCTCGATTTGTTTTCTCTTAATTACAATACTTGGTCAGATTGTCCGTGTACTATTTTTCTTTTATTACAATAAAAGTTTCTTTCTCCTTTTCCTACGATACTCTAGAGATTTGCTGAAAGAACCACTTTTATTTGATATTTAAGGTGGCATTCATGTTATTAAATTATTAATTCATGTTACTAACTATTCGATACGCCGGGCAATTAATTAGAGTTATATTGTATGCAGATTCTTAGGGGGTGAAAGAATAAGTGGTTGAGGTAGTTGTAGGTTGCAAGGTTTGCCGTCGAGCTGAAAAAGGGATTCGATGGTGTCACACGAAAGAGATAGGGGTAGAGAAACAGTAAAGAAAGGGGTAGAAGAAGTGCGAACTGGCTGTTTGTTCATTTATCACGGGATAATCCCTTTGCATACACAGTACAAAGATGCTACATATGCAGCGATTCTTCAACAGCGTTTGGTACCTTCATCAAAGAAAACATGAATAGAGAGTGTTAATTCGAAAAATGTACACTTTGTGCTCTTCTGTATACTCTATGCTTTCCCAGCAGAGAGAAGCTTGTCACTTCTTTATTTTACGAGCAATACATTTTTACGACTCTTTCTTACTGGAGAAAAATTTTATATATTCTCTTTCACTCTCAAATCAACGTCATATCCCTTTTCTCAGTGTAATGCTTTTTGATTACATTATATGTCTGTTTTCGTGGTAAAGAAATCTGCGAGTCATTAATTACCGTATTTTCAAAAGTTATAAAATATAGTGTAATATTTTTCAAATATTATAAAATGCAGAGCATGATTATGATTGGAAAATTTGGTTAATGACTCCGAGAAATGCAAATTATTAAATGTAGTAGGGCAAATGATAAGGAGAACATTCCGGAGGTGGCGTCGAACGCGATGTAATTTTTCTCAAAGCAATTTGCGACGGTATGCGATGCCAACGTAGTTGGCATTCCTCCCCCTGTAGTCTGAAGGAGGGCATGTCGCTTTATTTTAACTTTATGTCGCGTGTAGAGCATTATGCGTCATATTACACCCGAAGAGAGCGGGAGTGAAAGGGTTGCAATGCGAGTGAGATGCAGTGGTAGGTAAAGATAGGAGGGGTGAGTACGTTTCATATTCATTACATCGGTAGCTATTTGTCACAGAGTCGTATCGCGCTGAAATACTGGTCGAGATAGGCAAGACTCCCCAGAGCATTGTTAAAATGCGGAGAGAGCATAAAAAACTTCCTTTAAAAGAATGTAAAGCGATAGGGTTGAATGGACATCAATTGAATATAACTAGTGTCGACTTTCCTTTTCCTACTTCCAGCCTTTTGATTCTAGAAAAATTTATTCAATGGAATTTTCCGCCCTTCCAATCTTTTCAATGTATACTTTATTACAATCGTACAATACATCATATAATAGAGAGAATATAAAAACATTTCTTTTCGCGAGATTTTATATTGTGGTTTGCTCATATAAAAGCTCAAGGTGAGCCACTAATATAGTTAGTCTCGTTTAATTAAATTTTTTATTTAAATTTAATTTTTAAATGTAATTTTGATAATTAAAACTTTGATAATTAAAATTTTGAATGACTTTAAAATAACTTGGAGAAGTATTCAAATCTTCTCTTTTATAAGGCTTGGCATACTTTATTTTATTAGAATGAGAATCGTTCAACCTTCATTGCTTTATATTTGTTTACATGATAGACCTATTTCTCGATTGTCAACACTGACCCTTTCCAGGTAGATTAGATTTGTTGTTGTTACCGGCCGTAAACCCAGGCCTTGAGTGAGACTATTCTTGTGTTTGGATATTTAATTCTCTTTGATTTTCCAATACAGAAGATTAGTTTCGTCCAAGATTCCGTCGCGAGCGGTAGTGAATATGTACTTTCTAATTAGATAGTCTTTCATGTGAAAGTATAATTATAATTTTAGTATTTTTTAATGTGTATTGCGCGAGTGGAAGTGTGAGTGAAAATTGAAATGCTTTAAAATTGTGGATTTTTCGAATTAGATTACGCAGTTATCGTTAATTGAAATTACAATAATTGGTGAGTTACTACAATGTCAATATCGTAATATTGAAGTTTAATGTGGATTGAAAATTGATTCAACAACTAAAATTGATTGGCGCATGGAATCTGTAGAATATTCAAATATTCAAATCTTCTCTCTCGAAATGCCTGGAATATTTTATTTAATTAGAATGATAATCGTTTAACCTTCATTGCTGTATATTTGTTTATATGATAGAAGAGCTATTTCTCGATTGTCAACAATTACCCTTTCCCGGTAGATTGTTTTTATTATCATTGCCGGTAGTAACTCAAAATTTGTCCCTGAATGGGATTCTTGATTTGAATAAAATTTAATTCCCTCTGATTTCTAATACAGAGTATTAGTTTGGTTCAAGATTCCGTCGCGAGCGGTAATGAACACTTAATAATTATAATTATAATATTTTTTAATTTGTAGTCCGCGAGTGAAAGTGTGAGTGAAAATTGAAGTGCTTCGAGATTGTGGTTCTTTCGAATTGAATTACGCAGTCATCGTTACTTGAGATTCTCAAGTACGAGGTTTTTATTTCTCTTTCATGAATATACCTGTTTTATTTATACTGAATATTTCCCATAAAATTTGTTCTTGACTAAAATTTGGAAATTCTGAACAAGAGAGTAATTACGTTTAGACACGCATACCTAAAATAAATAATTAAAATACAACACGAGTAAAATAGAGCAGGATCCACACTCTTTTCTCTCTCCTTTGTTTTATCCTTTTAATCTTGCTACAGAATAGCAACCCCATTCCACCAGCGGTCGAGTTCTGGTTTTTAGCCCCGCAGGCAGTAATATACATAATTAAACATACGTGACTTATCTGCTGAAAAATGTTGTGTTTAACACCCCTCCAACTATAACGCTAACACCGTCGTTCCAGTCTCTCTTTCTCTCTCCTCGTTCATTTTCTTCCCTTTCCTTCTCTCTTCACAACCCCAAACCTAACCGAGTGACATAGTGCGCGTGGTTCTCTGTAGATACCAGAGTGTCGTGTGTTCGCGGTTTTCAAAATTATTGTTTTTTCCCCTCTGCCTTCTGCCACTCGTTTTGCATCCTCTCTCTTTTTCTCCCTTTTCTCCCTATTTTTCTCTCTTTACTATCACGCGCGCACGCCTTATAATATTAACTACCAAGCAACATGCTGGCGCAGTCAAAAACGACTACTTTTGTGATAAACTTTATTTTGGAATAAACTTCTGAAAATGAAACACGTTTGATTGATTTGCCGCTGATTTTGACTCGCTGATTATGAAAATGATCATGAAAAATGGCTCGAATGATATCATCAAGGTCAAACCCTGAAAAAAATCTTTTTAGAAAAAGTCTTTTAATATTTTGAAAATAGTCTGAGGAAGAAAGTTGCAGGGTTTGAAAAATAAATGATGTATAATTTCATTTTTAATTAGTTTTTCTTTTGCGTTTCCATATTAATTATATATCATTTTTAGATTGACATTAAATTGTTGGTAGAAAAATGAGGTTTGTGTAGATCCACCCCTTAGTTGTTTCAAAGGTTCTATCGACATCGAGTAGCACCGGTTCGTGTTCCAAGCGACAGTACGATTATCTGTGATACGATCCATGCACATTTATATTATACTGCGTGCGACGGACAGAAAGAGAAAAAAAACGTTATATACAACGATGATTTTAGTCAGTGATGATCCGTCGCTTTGACCGTGTTGCTTGTTGTCTGTCTGCTTTTAATAATTAATATCATTATTTACGCTCGAATGATCATAAGCAAAGCGAGGCTACCGTGTATGTTATCTTGGGTCGCTGCCTGTTTATGACTGTTTAGCTGGGTCCGAGAACGGTAGGCTGGTTATTAGTGGTACCCTTCCTATACACTGAATCTATGCAACAATGCGACTGAACAAGAAACCGTGCCATTATCATTACTACCCATCCCTATCGCGCGCTTATTTTATGATCGGTTTTCGAGATACAAAAGAGAGAATATGACCCTTTTTGATATACATATATTATCATTAATACTTTCTAAACACAGATACACAAGTTTTTCTTTAAAAACTAACGAAGCGAGAAATGGAAATAATTGTTGTTTATCTAATTTAAAATCTTTAATCAATATTTATTAAAATCATTAGAGTGTATTTACTGTTACATCTTTATTAAAAAATTAATTTAAAAAAAAGGTTTATACAATCACTATTATTTTGGAATTACCAGGCGATTAGGCCTGGTAATATGAGGTGGTAATATTTTTATAAAGAATGTGAAAAATTTTATTCGCTATCTTTAGACTCAAAAGCAGAAAACCATCACCTTAATTATGAACCAAAGGGTTCGATATTCTAGATGGGTTTTTGCGCAATAGGTTCTCGGATGGAAAGAATGGTAGGTTCTTAGATTGTTATGTGGGTGAGCGTAAGAAGCAGTCGTGAAGTATTAATAGTGTTTAAGAATTAAAGCCAATCTTACTAGGTTAAGCCGAACTAAAAGGGCTGGCTTGGCACTGAAAAGGGCGAAGGGTTGTAGGGTGAAATACAAAAAGGGGGAGAATTGTAGCTGTACCATTATAGAAGCCACAAGGCGATAGTAACCACTAGTCGATTTTCTCCCTCTTGTTACAACCCTAATGGATTGAATCTTTGATGCTAGTAGGAGGTCAGGATCGTCAATCTCTGTTCACAGGAGTAAAATCTTCAGTAAAAAACAACTTAGATAAAAATAACTTTAAATAACAACTAAAGAGGAAAACTTGGAATAAAAAAACAAGGAATATAAAAAGATTTGTATTTTATATTCATGAAAAAGAAGATCGGTTTTCTAATCTTCAATTTTCTAAATTGTTTCTGTATAAGTTTGTATATAATATAGTAAATTTGATAGAGATTTAAAATTACATGAGAAAGTAAAAAGATCAATTTTGATTGAGTGTCAGAAGTATTATTTTCTCGAGGAGGTCGTGCTTGGGAAAAATTAAACGGCTTTCGAGCTGACCTGCCCGACTGGGCTGTGAAAAACCTTGGTTGACAGGGGTGTTTGTCACAAGCCTGAACTTAATAACGACCTCTCAGACTGTGGGCGAGGAGAGCCTGAAAGAAAAAAAAAAGGTGAGAAAGTGAGAAGCAGAGAAATTGAGAAGGAGAGAAAGTGAGAAGGAGAGAGGTGGGCATAATGGTGAACAGGGCTCACACGAGGTATTATAATTCAAGGCGCGATATCGCCTATCGTGAGAAATGGCCAAGGAGTAATTAAAAATTAAAATGAAAAACTCGATAAGCCCGTAATCAATCACGGTCACCTTGCACACAACGAGCACACGAGCTGTCGTTCGTGTTACTTGTGCCTGTTAAACTTGGACTTACGATTCTGATGCGTATGCACTCCGCGATATACATATATTTGTATTCTCACACAGTTGTAGAGTATGGCATAAATTAGAGTGGGGCGTTGCTATTTTTTTATGCAGGAGGTTAATGATGCAATACACATGCTGGGAATTAATCAAGAGTTATCTAATTTGAAATTTACGGTCTGGTGAATGAAGAGACATTTCAGAGCGGAATAAATTAATATTCTTCTTTAGTTATCCCTTTAAGGATGTCTCAGCACATACTTGGAACAAAACAGTTCTAGATATATTAGTGAATGTAAATAATTATAGTAAACATGATTTTAATTATCTTCTTTTTTGTTTGTTTCAGGTGAGTACCAATTTTTCATCTTCAGTTATGCCAACCACATAATTCGCGGTAAGTGTGAATTAGATTAAGTAGATGCGATTTCTTCTTTTGTCGTCTAATTCATACTTTTAAAAATATTTTTTTTTCCTTTACAATTATAAAAAACAGCAATAATTTTTTAATTTTCCTCACGCAAAAACAGTGCGAAAATCTGATTTGAATTGTACTCAAAATTGCCACAGAAAAAATCTCTAGAGTTTTCCTTTCTATTTCCAATAAATTTCACAAGTTACTCACGCTCTCTTAATCAATTTTCATTAAATTCTTACAATGCCGTGTATGAATAATTGAAGAGTCGCGCATTCTGAATCTATTTTGTCTGTCCGCTGAAAAGTAGCTTTATTTATGATCACGCACTTGGCAATGCAGCGTGCATCACATCTGCGATAACCGCAGCGTATTTCGCTGCGCCTTCTTTTTTTGCCTTAGCGGGTAGTTCACGAAAACACCGTCATCGTAGCCAACGTCAGATCTCGAGTCGTGTCGAGTTATTTCATTCACGGAATCCCCATAAAATCAGGGTATCGAGAGCCAGCGTCGCGCATTTAATAATGCAGCCGCCGGATGTTTCTAGCTCGCGCGGCCAGGGTAGGACGATGTTACAGTGGAGAGGGAGGAGACCCGGCTAAATATTTCACAGCGCATTTCCGCCACCATGTGCCGTAGGGCGGTAAATGGAGAAGGGGTGCATGTAGAGGGTGAAAAAAATATCGCACAATTTCGTGCGACAGATTCGAGCTGGATACGAATTTTTCGAAGCGCTCGCCGGAGATTTCTCGCGTTCAATAATTGATAAGGAATCACTAGGGGGAAAAAAAATGAAGTTTTGCCGTGTCCCAACCATCGACCGGAAATCGCTCCCTGCTTCCGTCCTTGTCACTTTTGACTAAAGAAATAATCCGGTTGAATAAAATATGGGATTGGAAATACAATCTTTTTATTTAGATACAACAATTTGCAATTGCATTTTGTCAAATTTTGTCACAGCTTTTTAAACTTTGATGCTTCATTATCAGTGTTTCGTTTTGTAAAATGATTCACTGGTACTATTTCTCTAAAGTTAGTCAATAATCCAAAATCTGCCATTTGCATAATATGGCTCTTTACTTTAGGCTATTCTGGATGGGCTTTGTTGCTCTATGGTTCGTAATAAACGCGATCTGTTTTCAGGCAGTTGCTCACGTGCAAGAATAACCTTATAGATCGTACTGTAATTCTCTTACAAACTTCCAATGCAGGCAGCGTTTGTACACTCAGCATTAATCGCGTCTTTCCAAGTGCTGGAGGTACAGATATTAAATTTGAAAGAAAAATCACTTTCGCAATTCGATACTTTCGTAAACTTGTTCGAATTAATATTAATGTCAGCATAGGAATTTTTCAATCTTAGTTCTTTTTTTATTTATGTTTTTGAACAATTCTGAAGGAATTTGAAGGATATTATTAACTAATTGTCATTTTGGTGATTATGATTGGCATTCGGAGGTGATAACCTTTTCATTTTGGTCGTCTACCGCCTTTTAATTAACACTGTTTTCATTATGATGCAAAGTTGACGTAACAGTGAGAATATTAAATAGCAGGTAGGCAACAGCTGGTTTTCATTTAGATCCAGTTCTCATAATTAATCTTATTCCTTATGCGTTCTGAGCGCGAAGCAAATAAGCGTGTACAAGCTTTGTTTGTCTCCCAGATTATGCTGGCACTATAGCTATTGCTTTTTTTTACAAACAATCGCGAACTCAGTGATGTTATACTTATTTGAAGGAAATTCGCTGGCAAGTATTAATTTGGAGAAACACTTTTTGAAAAAGGACTCTTTACGCTATTAGGAGGAAAGGAATCTAGTCCGCTACTTGGGATAACAAATTCACAATGACGGACAATAATTTTCGTTTTTGAATTTTCTTTTCTGTGCAGACAACTATCGCAGAGCAAGAATCGCCTTACTTTATCTTTGCACGTATTCCACTTTTATCTCGCGTGTAATGAAAAATCTGAGAATCTGCGGTTCAGTATGGTGAGCCCATCCCCGGGCAAGGTAAGAATGGATGTTAGGATTCTCATTTTTCTTCGTAGCAAGATTCGTATAGAGTGCGTCATCATTTCTGATGTTCTTTTCGTTTTTTTTATGTCTCCATTTACGGTTAGTTTTCATTCGTTTCGTTGGAAATTTATCATTTTCTATTTGAAAGTGCACAACACTTGTTTCACACTTTATAGATTTGCACTCAAGGTCCTATCGATTTTCGGAAAATTGTACCTATCGAAATATTTTTGCGCGGAAATCACGTTTAGAATTCCACGGCTACTTCGTGCAGTATGATGCTCCGGGAATTGGTATAGTTCGGGATCAGAGATTCCCGCGAAATTTCCATTAGTCTGAGCCCCTGGCATTAGCTTTAACTATTAACGTTGCGGAATAACCTGTAGGTTGGCCGCACACGTTCGTACGTACCGTATGTTTTGCTATAAAGGGAGCCCCATAGCATGGAAATGTGGCATGGGTTCGTTTACGTAGAATTTGCCATCACAATGTTCATGCTTTCCACGAAATTGTTAACGTACAACGCTTTTCTACCACACATATCAAGTTAAAAAAAAGAACTTACAGTGCCTTCGCATCAGTGAACAAAAGGGAATAAGTCAAGCAAACTTGCTACTCAAATTTCCGTTCACTGCAGTTTATTTTTCATGCATACATGAAAAAAAAACTCTCGCATTAGTGTTGGTGTATGTATTCAATGTAAATCAGTAGTGCAAGCTGAGATGTAGTCAGAAGAAGAAACTTTAGATTCCAGAAGTATCCAGTCAAATATTTCCCATTAGGGGATTTTTCAAAAGTAATCAGTAGTACAGGTTGAGATATAGTCAGACGGACACTTTAATACGCATTAGATTGAATAAAATCAGTAGTGCAAGTCCGATTGTGGTCAGCCATTCTAATTAAAATGAAAATACAGATTTTCAGTATATGATATGGAAATTTTTGATACATTTTTTGTCGAATAATGAAAATTAATATGGTTTACAAATATATGCATAAAAGTGAGTTATTAAATTAAAATTTGAAATGTTTATTCAAAGGTTACATTTGAGTTGAAATTCATACAATGCGAATTTATACAATTTATATTAAATAACAGTAATTTGATCTAATGCATGCCAATTATTATGTTAATTTCTGATTGATTGATGAACTAATTGTAATCTAAATTACATACATTTTAGGTACATATATGTTTCACTTAGAATGATACGGGTTTCGCTAGTTTTATTTCACCCTTTAACATTTCGTTCCACCGTAATGTAAAAAAGTAATCGAACAAGTATTCTAGAAGTTCCAGTATAATTTAAAGTATTTGATGCAGTAGAGAGCCAGCCAGCCAGCCGACCGATCGTTGTAGATCTTTTCAATTTTAAACGAGTAAAGCACTGTAAAATATACAAAGGTTTAAGCTTTGCACTGTTCATGGTACTGTGGGTAATTGTGGTGGGTTAGTATTATGCTTACACGTGGAAGCTTTCTGTTGTTTAGCGAGGCTCCAGGCACTAGTGCGAGGGTGAGCCTCTCATTATTACAGAGGAGTGAATCTTTCATGGATAAATCAAAGCACCACCGAGTCCATACAATGTTTCTCTTGTCTACGACACACAGTGACCTGTCGTGATAACATGTTCAATTATTATCATAGAACCCTTTCCCGAAACCTTTCCCAGCACAGCAATCTGCCCTCCATTTAGTTCATAAATAAATCATCACATTTAACGTACAAAAGAAAATTTTTAATTTCGTAGAGAAGTTTTTTCCCGGAAATTTATAAAATCTCAGAAAAGTAAAAACCTCTCTTCATGTTGATCTTTTTCGTTGGTTGGTTACAATTAAACTTGGCAGTGTATTTGTTTAAGTGAGAGAGGCAATTGTTATTTACCTTCTTTACATCCATTATTCGGAGAGTTTTAATTCGTAAATGAGATATCTTATGCATGCCTAAACGGAAACGTTGAAAACCCTTTTAACAAAGTTACTTCATTTATTTGAAAACGATGCTGAGTTTCTCTAGAGGAGACTAAGCATTCGAGTTGAAATTCAGGGTGCGAGTCAAGGGTTAATTAAATTTATGGTAATTCACAGAATGGTAATTCGATTTTCTTCATTTTTCTGCCACTACTTTTAATTAATGTTTCGAATACGAATTTACATACCGCAGCGAGACATTTGACATCACTAAATCAGGGGAATTTAATATCTTCGTTTATCAAATATTGCAGCAGATCTATCAAAACAGTTTTGTGAATTGTAAAAAAAAGTGTTGCGAAAAAGGTGGAAAGGATTAATTTAATGGAAAAGAAGTAAATGGAGTACCGAACCACAACAAAAGCGAATAATTGATGTAATAAAGTGAATCAATATTTCAATTGTGGTGTAACAGGTTTTAACGAAGCTGCTCTTCTTAACATTCTTCTCATTCCATGGCTGCAAAAGAAACGCAAACCACGTGACGAAAAAACTAACATTCTTTTCCTAAAATAAAAATAGACACTTATTTCAGAATTATAGACAGAATAAGACACTTATTTCACTACTTAATTGATGGCAACTTCAGCTTTGTTCCCTTGGTTCAATTTTCTTCAGTATTAAGGTTTGAGAAGTACAATTATCCGCTTGAAAAGTTGAATATAAGTCGAATGGAACTTTCTTGTCTTCAGCTCACGAAGTTTATAGACAATTACAAGTTCTCGCTTGCGCAAAGCGATCAAGCTTATAAATCTTTATCAAAGTTTTTTCTTTTACACGCAACTGTACAATAGACATTTACCGGAAGTAGTAAGTTTCAGTAATGCCCAAAGTAAATTTAAACATACCATATCATTTTTCAGATAGATTTTATCTCCAACTAAATTTAAATTAGAGAAGGAAGGAAAGTTCGCTTGAGAATAATGAGCAACCGTATAATTTTTTTGAAGCAGTAAAAATTGTCTCTATACTTTCAAGGTTAAACTTTGATGGGATTTAAAGAATTCAGAGATCGCATAGGTGCCATTAATCCAATCGCTGCAATTCATCACCTCGCAGTAGCTAATCTACCGACTGTAATTAGGACAAATCGTTTTTTTCGCGGGTTACCTAATGGGTGGCGATAGGCCGATCGTGGGAAAACGCGGATTCGTTGCGGCAAGTAGCACTGTGTAAAGCGAGGTTGGCAACGGCGAACTCGACACTTTATTTACGCGCCTACAAACGGCCAGATACAGATATATGGATAAACACGCGTGTACCGAGCGATACACACCATAAAGGGCTGCACGCGCCCATAAATTCCAATTACAGCTGCCAATGGTGCAGGCCAACGGCGTGACACGCCACAAAGTGCGGCACATCCATAAATTGTACAGAGCGGACGTATCGAATTTTCCATGCAATTTGAATAAGAGATACACGCATTTACGAAATATGCGGGACTGTCTCTACTATGGCGAGCTAGTCTGTTACTACGGTATGTGAAAATTTTCCAACCAGAAGCTTTAATGGGTTGCTAACTCATCAGGAGTGACATTTAATGTAAATGGTCGCGTACGCAAACTTGAATCATCTCAAAATCAAGATAAAAGCATTTTTTGAACAATATGAGTCAATTCATTATACTGAATAAACTTTCAGTTGCTTCCGCACATTTATATTTGCAAGTTTTAACATGAAATAGAATTAAGTTATATACAGTATTCTCTCTATTAAATTAACCAACTCAGTAAATACCGATAAACCAGATCAATGATTCTAATTAAAACAATTTGCTTTAAAGTCTGCTGAACTCCCATCCTCAAAGTTCCACTTCAACCTCCACATCGAGATAAGTGGATATTACACCGTAATATCCTGGTATTAAACTGTGGGTCGGATATTTCAATATTTCGATATTTAGATGTAATATATTTAGAAATCAGTATTTTAGATATTGAGTATTTGATAGGAACAGGGATAAATTGTGGTGCACGATTCTCACGGATATTTGGTAATATTCGCGCGTCATATAATTACACGAGGGATTTGTTTAGACTAATTCATTTTGGCCCAGGAATGAAGCATTGCGTTGTCCGACTGACGGTTTACATGAAACGTGCCTGCAGATACTCATAGGGAAGAAGACTAAATTCTCGCTTTCATTCGCGAGGCATCGACGTAACACTAGTTTTCCCGTCATGTGGTTATGTTTGATTTAACATAGAATGTATAGCCTGCAGCTAAAACCACCATCACAAGGTCTATTCACATAAATGACTAATAATTACCAACATTAGTTGAGGTACAACAAACAAACGGACTTGAAACTACCCACCTGCCTGGTTTCAGTAAAAACTAGTTAATTAATTAACCTCTCTCTTTGGGTTTTGCGGGTAAACGTTGTGGTACTAGGAAAGCACGGAAGAGAGACAGCTTACTCAAGGGATGTCCAAGCTCAGAAAGCCTCCGGCTACTTGTGGTAACCTGAGTCGACTGGACTTCGTAGTACTAAGTCCTGTTGTTCAGCTTCATCAAACAATTCTGCTGGCTAACTACCAGTACCAAACCTGTTCCCAACGGCCATCTCGTGCATTATGTTCTCTCTAAGCAAAACATACCCGGCAGCACTTCATCCTGACTTTCTACTTCTCTTCCTGACTATGAGAAACTCACTTGCTTTACAATACCAAGCTTCGAGTATTGTCTAAAGTACAGGGAAAATTATATTTGGGAGTATATTATTTCCATTAAGTGACCGCAAGAAGGTATGCCAAAGGATTCGGGACTGGTCTTGGAAAGGTCAGCCAAAGTAGCGTCGTATAATAGCTGTATTATTGTATTACCTTCGTTGGTTCGATCCTTTGATGCATCAAAATACATCTTGGAAAAGATCAAGTGAATGAAGCTACTCCCTACGTATACATTTTCCGTCGAGAACAAAATGTTGTTAGCAGTTGTTGCATCCTTTTATTTTTACATTTTTTTTATTATAATCTTTAACTTAGAAACAAATGAACACCTGAATTTAGTAGTGGTTCACCCTGTGGAGATTATATACTAGAACTTCTGTATTTAAGGAGAAAGATTTTTTTTAAATTTATATTCTCCGCTCCTTATATTTTCTCAATTGATAATTACAAAGAGGAAACATTTGCGAGATAGATTAATTGTTAGCGGAAACAGGAGATAGGAACCTCTATTTGATTCGCGACGGTAAACGCGTCCGCGTTCCTATAAACCCCAGAGGCTTTTGAGTAGCGAAGCGCAGAATTACTCGCCTAAGGCCATACGCTCTTCCGAGATACCCCTACTCATCTCACTCACTCTCTTTCTGCCTCTCATTCCCCAATTTCCATGGTTACAATTTTTCTGTTCACCTCTGATTTAAAAAAGAGGCTCTTCAAAATGTTTTAATTTGTAATTATTATTAGTGTTGTATTTTGCTCAATTTTACTAATATCTCCTTTTTTATTTCTCAGTTTTTCTCGAACTTCTTTTTATCTTGGCAAACTAGAAATTAAATTTTGAATTACTCAATTTAAATTGTAGACAATTTACCTATTTACCTACTACCTCAATATTCATTAAGATGAAAAGTTCATGCAGATGGATTGAGAATTTCACCTGCTCGTCTTTTGCTGAAATACAACATTAATTATTTTTAATCTCCCACCTGCAAAAATTAAAAAAGAAAAAGAATGATTTATTCCACTTTGAAACTAAGTCTTTCTCTTTTTTAAACAAAGCTCACTACACTTTCTATTGGCAGACCAAATATATTTAACTTAGGTAAAATCTTAACAGCATACCTCGTTTTAGTATTTCAATAATCTCTAAGACTATGATAGTTGTTTCATTTCGGAATTTTCTTCCCCTCACAATGCTCACAAGAATTTCCGACTTGGAAGTTTCTAAGGATCGCTATTATGGTGCTGCTTTCCTGAACTTCATCCGCTCCGACTTTCACAGCATAACTCGTTTTCTATACACATAGAAATCGCAGGGAATTCCTCGAGAAAGGAATTCGCCTTTTAGACTTTCCTCTTTACTACATTTAAAAAAATTAAAATCTGGCTTTAAAAAATTGTATTACTACACATTCTATAAAAAGGCACTCTGATAAAAAATATTCCTCTATTATATTTAAATTAGCACAAAATGTTATGACTTCACTCACCCTCCTTTTTTCTGTGAGACCCCATCCTACCCTCGAGACTTCCTCATAAACTTTCATATCCCTCGGAATTTTCCCTACCATACAGAAACCTTCCTCCCCAAACCTCCGTAGCCCCCTCCTACTTGATCATATTTGCCTATCCTACTGACTCATTATTTCTCCGGATTCTGGATCTTTTTCCTATTGACCCTCCTTATCTCTCATTACTACCCCTATCATACTAATTTCCATATCCTCTGGAACCCCTCCCACTGCATTCCATATCCTCCTGTAGCTACCTCCTATTGGATTTCCCTTTGCTATCCTACTGACTCACTATTCCTCCAAATATTTTTTGTATTAGCCGTCCCTATCTTTCGGGGCTTCTAATATCCTACTAGATTCCTTAACCCTCTGAAGCTTCCTTTCTGAACTTCCCTAAACCTCGACACTCCTTATCGCTCTGGAGTCCCCTCCCTATCCTTTATCTCACCTTCGGGAATTATATTCTCCCTGAGATCCCCTAGTATTCACATGTAGAAGCAGCTTTTATATAATTTGTTGCTCGTAATGAAAATTTGTTTTATTCTTTGTAGACAAATGGTAAGGCATTATATATGTATTGCTATGTACTGGAGTTGTGAAATATTTTAGTTTCTGAACTTCTTCCCTATTGTGGTGTGAATTATATGATAATATTGAATTTGTCAGGAACGATCAAAATCCACTTTGTCATAAAATTCGCAACTTGTAATATATTATCCTCGTGGCTCTAGAGAATTTGTATTATCAACCGGTCGATATACGAGGAAAAGAGGATACAAATAGAATTTCTCCCAAAGAAACCGACGATTCGTCTTGGCGGATTAAAAAGCCCCTTAATTTCCCAAGCGAGGTAACTGCGTATTCCTTCAGCTTCGATAATACTTTCATTCCCCTCCTTCCTTCCTCACTTAGCTACATCGTCGACTTCACTTTAGTATTTCCGAGACTTAAATTTATTTTCAAATCTCGAGTCTCTCGTACATTCAACCACGTGTTTAATGACAACCTCTACGATATCGAAGAAATCGAATTTACTTTTTGTCAGCTACGAGCATGTGGAATATTTTATTTCTGTACTATTGGAAATTCTTGCACATTTCAATCATATTAAAAATAGTACGCCTTTTCATATTTCAAGATCTTTTAGTTATTTTCAAGCTTTATATTTACCTGTACGGAAAATTACTTTTTATTTCGTTGATATAGAAAAGTGATAAATTATATAGCTAAAGCTATAGCGAGGTAGCCTTTGAAGAATTAATGGGTTTGAATTAAACAGAATTTTTGATCAAGATGGAAGTCGAGGGTGGAAGCAACAGGAAGAAACCACTCTAATATGCTAATAGCTATGAAGTTGTATATTTTTAAAAAAGACATTCCTTGTAGGGACTCCAAAGATTATTCCAAAGATTATTCCAAAGAAATGTCTACAAACTGTTAAAACTTTATTTAATGTAGATGCATGAATTAAATTTACCTTTTGCATATGATTAATGGAATTTTAAAATCACTATTCCGATATACGAAGACTTCGCATAGCGCATCGCACAAATTTAAATAACACTCACATTTTCTGGTCCAGTGTCTGGAACTTTTTAACACTATTACGCTTGGACAGTCTCGTAACTGAAAAAGAGAGTTTTTCTAATTAAAACTCCACTTTTTTAAATTTGAGAAACTGTGAAATATTCCCAGACATTTATTTTACTAAAGCAGCAGGTCAGTAGGATTTCAAATTTGGTTTTTAAATTATATAAAATCCTTTCATAATTAGTAAATAATTTATTACTATGTGCTTCTAAATAATTTCTATCTCAGGTCTTGCAATATTTTGAATAACATTTGGGGGGAGATTCCTCCCCTTACTAAAGTTTCTTCTTTATGATCCTAATAATGTTTTCAGAATCTAAGTTTCGAAAAGATTGGAAAAGGGATTTGCAGGGTATCTAGTTTTCTTCCTTTTCTTTCTTGTAACTTGGGTAAGGTTTTGCAAGTGTTGAGAAGAAAAGTGCTTTGCAGAAGATAATAAAAAAAAAAGGTTTTTAATTCGGCCTAACATCCGGCCCAGTGGGACGAAAAGTGCGAGATTGGGGTGGAGGAGGGTCGATTTATGGGTTGCCTTCCGACCATATCCACCGAGGCGAGTGTTTACGAGACTCGGCCACAAGAATGTTGCCTCCACCCCGAAGCATCGCAACCGTTGGTAACGGTATATATACTACCGCATATATACTGTGTTACTTCGCTCTGCTTGTTTTTCGAGGTGCAAGGCTTTCATTACGCGCAACGTGGCTGCATTCGCGATTAAACCGCTGAGTAATGCGCATTCGCATTTTTAGCGAGCCAAGCCATTGCCAAAATCGTCGTCACTAGGCCTTTTTATACTTTCCAACAATTTCTTTTTTCTCCGTTTCACCTCTTTTTCGTATTTTTATTGATAATCTAAAAAGATCTTTTGTGGAAATTTTACACGAATTTTAGAGTATTGAAATATGGATTTTTCCTCTTTAAATCCCTTCAGATTTTATCTCCCTTTCGCCTTTTCTTTTCCTTTATTCGTGTATACCTTTTGACTTTTTTCGTCAATCGTCGAGTGCTACTTCCGCTTTCATAGAAAATTGACTCTTTTTGAGAGGGGAAAAACGTATCAAGGGTACGCAATCTAAACCGTATGGAAGAAGGTTTACGATTTTATAATGCATTTATAAATAATTAATGTTACTTTACATGAAAAGTGACCTTGAAAGGAAGAAAATTTGAATTCGCCGTTTTTTACCAAGTGCCTTTTGACTTTTCCCGTCATATTCTCAGTGCTACTCCTCCTGTTATACAGAAGCGACTCTTTTTAAAAGGGGAAAAAGTAGAGAGGGCTTCATATCTGAATCATGAGAAAGATTTACGATTTTATGATGCTTTAAATTACTAATGTTACTTCATCATCAGCTATATTAAAATTTGTTTACGACTTACCAACCAGTTGTGCTCTTTACCTGCTGCATATTATCTTTCTCAGATTTGATAGAGTACTATTCGCAAGGCAAGATTCTTCGAATTTGATGAGGTATTTCTTCTCAGATATAACATTCCTCTGAATTATAAATCTTGTTATAAATTATTCGGTATACATCGATTTGCCTGGGATCAGGTAAGGTGGGTTAGAAACGGCGGATTTGTATGTCGGGAACAAGTTTGATGTGGTCTGACGGAAACGCAGAATACCAATAAAGCTTCCTATATGTATAACCTGCAGAGAATTGGTAAGAACAGAGATCAAACTAGATCTCAAAGACAAAGCGCTGTTTGCAAATTCAATTTATTCAACAAAACATGAGGCTCAACATTCAAATTGAAGTTCAAGCAATAAACATATTGAATATAAACAAAAGGCTTACTCTCATAATATAAAAAAATATATTTTCTACTCTTTTTTTCGCTATGTTCACGTCAACATGAAACAAGATATCAAGTTGAAACTTGGATAAATATTTAAATATTCATAAGTGCAAAAAATAAGGTATAAAAAATGATTACGAAATTTTTTTTATCTAAATTTTAGATGGTTAAAGACGTTCCTTAGTGTTTTCTATTTAATCTCCCAAAGTTTCAACTTGCTGATATCTTATCTCATGTGGACGTGAACAACGTGATAATAAAAAGTATGTAGAAAAAGTAAATTGTTGAAATTATAAGAGCATGCCTTTTATGAAGAGTAATTAACAAAACAAGAAGCTTCGGAAGCACTTTAAAGCTTTAAATGAAACTCAACTGAGATTGGAAAAGAATGTTCACATTAAAAATAATATATAAGAATTTTTTTCTCTAGAATATTAAAAACCATCTGAAAGCGGAAAATAGAGCTTTGCTTTCGAAACAGTAAAATGGAAGGAATATACCGAAAGATAAGCACTGGGAGTCTGAACGTTTATATTTATAGAGCTATATGCACGCACACGTTTTATTTTCTAAATAAATACATTGATCTCTAACGCTGAAATTTTTTCCAATCCACATTCCGTATATCAGTGGGTATTTGTAAATAGAAGGAGCAAAAAAGAATACTGCTAACAAAAATTTACGTTTTTTAACATTCTCACCACTCTACTAACTATATTCGAGCGTGATAAATTTCCCTGTCGCGTCTTAAAGTATAAACTGAAAACTTCCAGAGACTCGACTTTGTAAACGCAAATTCTGTTGACAAAATTTATTTTATTTGCTGTGGTAAATATTGATAGATTTAAATATTTTAAAACCGGTCAATAATGGATAAATGTTTGGATGTCTGAAGCTCATAAGTGTTTGTCTACTATTATTGGTAGTATATTGTGTATCAAAAGTGGACAGAAAGCATCATATTTCTCTACCTCTTTGATGTTTAAAAAATGAAGAAAATTCTAGGCTTGTCAGTCAACTCATAATCCCACTATAAAGAGAATTGATGAATTCAATGATTTATACGTTCGAACCACAGATATGATTTCAGAGTTTACGATTTTCAGAATTTATGGAGGGAACCATAATGTAAATTTAGTGTTTCTAAAAGCAATATGCTAGTAATAATAAATAGACAGTAACATTTTCAGTTACTTACAGAACAAGACTCTTCCATTTAACGCATAATAAACGAATGCCTGTTTTATTGCCAATTTTATTAATTTATACATATCAAATATATTATTGTAGTCATAACAACTTTTTATATGATTTATATCAATATTAAATTGTTACTTTATTTAACGATTTAAAAAATTGATGCTTCCATTGAAGAGATGAATATTACATCTGTTAAAACAAAAAAATCGTGGATTTATTCATTTTTGTTAGGGTCTACATTTCGTGCTCGTTTTATGGTGTGGAACCATGTATGTGAAATATTAACAAAAAGAAGCTTCGGACGAGTTAAAGTCGATGATGTTACGCGTTTATTTGGCAAAATGATTGCATGGTACAGGGCGATCGTAAAAAGAGGACTTTATGACAAAAACACGCACAGCGGGTTTACTGACACGACCCTTGTGACATTGGACGTCAAGTAAACGCGCTCACCGCTCACCGATCAGCGTACGATGGTGGACACGACATTAATGACGGTTTTTGCCGTATTTCGTGGTAAAACTACTTATGTGTCAGTGTAACCGAATGTCGGTGTTACACCTCTCCAAAACTTCTTTTTCCCATATTTCCAATAAGTTACTGCTCCATTAACTTTATTACTGATCTCAAATAAAAACAAAAACAACACTAAATAACTTATCTGGTCTGTCAGTGTTGGGGAAATTGGCAACGACAACGAAGTCTCCCATAAAAAAAAGTTACATTTATTTAATCAATATGTAGACTTTTTTAACTGACACCTTGCATTTTTAAATATCTATAAAATGAAATATCCCCTCTTTGAATTGAATTTAAATTCCCAAACCCTTTCTTCGATTTTTATTTTGTTCAAACCTAATTTCTTTCTCGCTCCCTAAACACCCAATGGACCAAGGATCGTTGTAAATTACATTGCGAGAACACTGCAAATTTTTATAGCTACTCGAGCGTTGGCGCCTATAATAACAAAGTGAAGATATCGGATTTCCGCTAAGTCGAACACGGAATTTAATTGCTCGGGTTATAATTATGTCATAAAGTTTTGCTACTTTAGTGTTCGTTTATCTTTCGTTTCGTGTTCCAAGTTTCGTTTGCAGTTAAGTTTATTGTATCGCAGATAAAAATTAACGACATCGATGTATCGGAATAAAAGTCTGAACCAGTTGACTGGAACCTTAAGTAATTTAATTAATCAAACGATATAATTGTGTGGAATTAACAGTGTTAAATAAGGGACGAATGGCTGCTTCTGTGACCTGATTCACATTTTTTGCTCCTATTTATTATTTTAGCGAATAATACTGTTTTCTTTCCTTTGATCTATATTTCTTTCGGTGAGCATGATGAAAAGGAAAGGAAATGAGACCGCAGAAAGGGAAGAAAGCGCTGACCTTTTGTGGCTCTTGAGCCGCGTAGATTTAGGGGTGCGAATGCTTGAAGGTAAAAAAGGATTGTTGCAAGTTGCAATAGTCTGTGACACATATGCAGGACAAAACAGAGAGGACTGTACGCAGAGATCAGGAATAAACTCCACTGCAACGCCAGTGGTGGGCGCAATGCGCAAAACCCCTTTTGCTTGGCCCGCTCTGACTCTCATCCCCCAAACCGGTTACCACCATTACCCTCTTCACCTTATTCACCTCTATCCTCCACCACGTCCATCCACTTCTATTTTCCTCTTTTCTCTTTCTCTCTCTCACTGTCCTTCCTCTTTTCACATTTTCTCTCAGCCTATTCAAGTACAACTTCTCTCCCTCGTATTCACACGTTGTATTTTTTCTGTCTTTTTCACACCTAATTGGGCAGTTTGGACTGCGCTGCCCGAGACACATTATCAGAGTAATAGTCATACGAGGGGTATTGCACAATGGTGCAATTCCCTGTCCACTTCTTTGCCCCTCTTTACTGTATCCCTTTCGACTTTTCGCATTTATGTAGAAGAGCAAAAGATGAGGTCCTCCTGGAATCATTCTTCTTTGCAGATTTTATATTCTCTTGAGGCCCTTACTCCAACATGCATATTTAAGTACATTCAAATTTGAGTAGGGTCGCTTTGTTTACGAAATTTCTGGTAAATATGGATGTAGGATTTCAAGATGAAATATATCTTTGGCTTAGAAATTTATTTTTCCCCTTTAAATAAAAAATATATTTAAAGAATGGCCTACTTTTGGGATAAATATTAAACATAACAGATGCTTATCAAAAAAATTTGTTTTTGAAATTTCTTAAACTTTGGCAACGATCCCTATCCACTTTCTGAAATTTCTTTTGTTTTCCTGGCCGTGGAGGTCGAAACTAGTGTTTCCCTCCAGCAATGCTCGAAGAAACGGAAGTTACGACTCTTTTCTTACCAAGTGCCATCCGTGGCTCAGGTGGTGGAAGTGTATCCAACGTTCGAAGTAGTTACGGTCTCTGCTTGGTCAGACGGCAGCTCCGCTCGCCAAGATATTTAACGTAAATAAGAACAATACACAACGAAAAGTATTCTTCAAAGTACGATAAAACCTCCCTAACGTACGAGTCTTCCGAGCTTAAAAATTGCAATATTCACGAAAGCTTCACACGTATATTCACATTAAATTTACATCAGAATGATTAAAATCATAAATTCTTCAAAAGTTTTTTTTACTAAAAAGTAATTACTTGATTAACTTGCGTAAACTTTCAACTGCTTATACAAGATTTAAGTGAATTTTTTTTTATTAATCAAATATACATAGACATGAAGCTTATATTGATGATAAAATTGAGATTATTCATTGTTAAATTACTGCTGGCTTATCTGATATGATTTGCTTAGAGGGATAGCTTGTTATCTTAAGGTTGAACGAAACCAAAGGACGATCGTATATTAATACCCAGATATCACAGTTTCAACTAATTTAAGTTACTTTCGGCAATCGATCTACAATTATAAATCTCTTCTGGCAAGTTTTCATTAGCATAAAGAACACCATAACTGTTATCGACGCTTTCCACTAAAATTCCATTAACCAATATCAAACAATTTTTTATTTGAATAATAATATGTTTAATTTATGTTCTCATTAAAAATATATGCAACGGATCATTTACAATTACTGTGACGGCTACATGATATCTTTTTATAATACACAAATTTATTTCTTGTATTCTAATTGACTTAAAAACCATGTGTCGTCACAAACATATTTATATTCACATTCCCTCGCTCTTTTTACAATTCTGAAGAATCGTAAAACTGAAGCGTGAGCCCTTTACAAACCAAAGTGAAGTTCTTAAACAGAAAATACCAGTTGACTCTACTTTTGCTTATTGCACCTCTTTGGTAAGGTATGCCAGAAATTGGCATTTACGCTCGTGTTCTATTGTGGGCATTTCCATTCCCTTCTCAGAAAACTTTGAGTGAACACTGTTGTAAAAATAAATGACGCACGTAAAATTCACAAGCTTGCTATCCAACACTGACCCTTCGTAAACATATAAACACCCCGTTATCTGAACTTGTATACACCCTCCGTTGAAGCAGCTGGTACCAAGTGTGACAGTGGTCCGTATTAATTTGTTTGTTCCACGTTGGGCCAAAATGCTCTACTCTGTCCTCTTTCCTCTGTCCTCTGTCCTCTTTTCCTCTCGTCGAAGTTCCCCTCGCCCTTTGCTTATCCAGTACTGAGTTCACGGATTCTCGAGAGCAGAAACGGGAATTGCCCGGGAACCACTCGGTGGTTTCTAATTCTTCCTCGGGCCAAACTAACTTTCCAGTTCTCATTTAACCCCTTGGCTTTACGTCTTTGAGCATTATTACCCTCTCCCATCTCTCTCGCTCTCTGCGTCTCCGCGCTTATACAATTTTCCTCAAGGTTTCCCGTCACGGCTAATAGTCCGTGCTTTAAGAGTCGAAGAATGCGGCTTTAATGGGCGGAAGTGGCACCCCCCCACTGAAGCCACTCGGGGTCGTTCACTACAATATAGAGCCGCGTTGCAAATTACCCGAGTAAGCTGAGAGCAGGAAGGAAAAACTCATTTGGAATTGTCGAAACCGCTTTGTTTCGTGATACTCTCATCGACCATGTCTATTGTGAAAGAATAGCAATCGGTAAAATCGCTAATGGCTTATCGAGCCTAACGAGTTTCCAAGAGGGTGTATAATTTATACCGTTTTAAATTATCTTCGGAATTCGACGATTTCTCTTTTACAAATTTTTTTTTAAAGTGTGGTGAATTTGCAATACTCTATTTCAGGTAATAGAACTTTTTCCTGAAAGTAATCGTAGTAAAGGTAGATGATTTAGAATGGGAATGCTCCCAATTTCGAGATGGCAAATCATAAATTCTTACCAGGCGATATAATCCATTATCTCTGAAAATTGCTGTCAAATAAATTCTCTTCTGGAATCAATGAGAACAGCTATCTCAAGGTTGAATTAGGTATCGCATAACCCAATTTTTCGTTATTCGTTTCTAATACAGATGAAAAGAAAGGTACACTTGAAAGAAAATAGAAAATAAAATATATTAAATGAATTATGGAGTTTATTTTAAATGAATGATCTATGAAGTAGAGATAAAATAACACAATATTGAGTTATAGTAAGCTTTTTTTGCGAAAAAATGTGATAAGCTAAATGTATTACGTTGGTACAAAAATAATTGCGGTTTGTTTTACTCTGAAATTCAGTACCTATGCTAGAGGAAACGGTTAGTAAGGTGCAAGTAATTATAATACCACTTGAAATTCCGAAAGGTGCTTTATTGTAATATCTGAACCTTGCCAACCGTTTCCTTTAGCATAAGTACTGAATTTCACAGTAAAACAAACCGCAATTATTTTAGCACCCACCTAATAGGTAATCGACTATCCCATTAGGAACTCCTGTTAATGTGGCGAATCGGATGTAATCGAGCTTTTTTATGTCGATAGGATTAGTCGAAGATACGAATGGGATACATTATTCTTTAAATCTTGCCTTCTTTTTGTATTGTAAGTAGTACCGAAAGAGTACATCTATCGTACATTTAATCTCAAGGTATCTTACAGTGGATTCAATCGTGAAATATGAGATGGGATATAAAAAATAGTTTTGTTGAAGTAATTTATTTAGGAGATGGTGTACCCAAAATGAAAATTATTTTCCTTTAATAAAAGAAGATGAGCAAAAGTTACATTTTCTGGAAATCACAAAAACTAAGTAATTTTCGGAATTCTTGGTAGATCTGGATTTTAGGATGAAGGACTAAGCTGATATATAGCTATGATGCTTTCCGTGACAGGCTTCGCTGTTTCGGGTTCCCAGAGGAGCAGCTATGAAGTGAATTAGCAGAGCCAGTACTGGCAATACTTGACAGTCGTGTAATCTCGCATATAGGCCGTCCTCTCCTCTATAAACGTGCAAGCATTGTCGGTTGCACACGAATGCTTGGGTACCCAGTGGTTACGGTAATGAAATTGCTACACTCCCTTCCTCTTCATCTCTTCCTCCTCGATCCTTCTCAATCCATCTCTCTCCTTCTCTATCCTTGTTCCCTCTTACTCTCGTCTCCCACACTAAGATCTGATATTACTCCGCTACTGACAGGATTACCGGTCGTTGCATTCGGTTAGTTTAGGGCCCAACTGAAATGATATTTCGAGAAGTTCTCCTCACATCATTAGCAAGTAGATCCATATATTAAACACATGAATCCTGCTCCAGATCCAAGAGCATTAGTCAAACAATTTTTAGGTATGTTCGAAGATAATAAATACTCTGTACAATTTCATTCTTACCGAATTCCGTCTCTTTTTCGTCATTACTTTATTCTTTCTACAAAAGCGGAACAATTACAAACGACG
Organism: Synergus japonicus; assembly: GCA_900474275.1. Classification (NCBI taxonomy): domain Eukaryota; kingdom Metazoa; phylum Arthropoda; class Insecta; order Hymenoptera; family Cynipidae; genus Synergus; species Synergus japonicus. Next base: position 1,827 of record UCOH01004407.1, on the reverse strand, counting down.
TAAAATTTCGAGACATGGGAAGGCATAAACTCGGGTCATAAATTTTCCATCACGTTGTCTACTCGTCCCACGTAATTTGAGGAATACAATCCCTACAAAAAACACTGTTAATCTTCCGCATGTTTAATCTGGAACTACTTACTTCCTCTCAGTTTTTCACTTTCTTTGTCTGTTCCTCGTTTTCTCCAAGAAACGCAAGGGTACAAACAAGCCAGGGAAATTAACAATTTCGAGGTAACATTCCACAATTTACTTCGTTTTCGCCCTATGTTAAAAAAGGTTCTGCTAAATAAGAGACAAGGAGGAAAAGGGAAAAAGAGGGAACCGTGGCTCTTATTAGGAGATGATGGGAGCAACGACGCAACCCCATACCTGTCCTCAGTTATCTGTAGCCCCTCATCCCTGAGAGAGAGGTTCTCTCTCAGAAAACAACGCTGTCTTAAGTTAACAGACCAGGAGGCGAGGTGGATGGAGGCACTTTGTCAACCCTGTTCGCCTGTTTCTGGCCGGAGCGAACCTAATTAAAGTCCTACACTTTTCTTTCATTACCTTAACGTGCTCTGTCACAGAACCCGATATCTTCAACCTCTTGTTTCAAGTCCTGTAAAGAGACCGTAAAATACTTTAAAGCGCTATAAACTTCGTCAATCAGTAAGCACTTTCACGGTTCAAGTTTCAAAGTATTAGAATAGCAAGCAAACTTTATTTAAAAATTTCGAATATTTTTTAACTGGAATGGTCGATATTTTTATTATTCACTCATTTTTGAAAATGTATCCATAGGTACTAAATTATTTCGTCCAAAAGATCCATATAAATGAGTTTTGTCTTAAATTCAGTTTTTCTAACAGGGCCGCAAAGCGAAATATTTTCTTATCATCTTAGTCCGCTTCACCGTGGCTGATTGTAAGAAAATTTTTTCCCGACAAAAATTGCAGAGGTTTTCCCCGCCTGTGCGAAAGTTTGTTCGCGCGACCTGAACTTCGTTAAGGCAAACGTAAGAATGGAATTCTCTTTCAGTCCGCCTAGAGAATGGAGGAGAGAAAAGATGGAAGTGGAACGAAAAACTTTAGCGGTTAAATACTGAACATCGTTGGGGCTTAAAGGCCCTCTGGCGATTAATAACATTTATGATGAAAGAGGCCAGTCGACATTCTAAAGGGGAAATGAATTCCCTTTACCTAACTACATCCATTCCCCTTTTTTCCCGCTTCCATCGCAAGATACGAACTTTTTATCTTACTGCAATCTCTTCAAAAATACAAAGAAAATAAACTTTCAGTGTTGTGTTTACTTCTCTGTTATCGTTGATTTATTTGTTTTTTAAAATTCCTCAACGAGGTATTAAATCGAAATAACATTCAGCCAACTGCAATATTAAAAGAAAGCACGTATTGCACATCAAAATAATTTTTTTACTTTTTCGAATATAAATTTGATTTAATTGAAAGATTAACAAACTAAAAGTGTGCTTTTGTACCTCGTCGAAGCGATTTTTTTTTTTTGGAAAATGGTCTCAGGGATAGTTAAATTAAATTACACAATTTGTCCAGTTTCCGTTAGAAAAAACGGGAATAAGTGGCAGAATAGTAACGGAATTGGGTTAAGTTCGTGTATGCAGGAGTACGTACTTTTACACTTCCAATTTCTCTCCCTCTATTCGTTTCTCAAAACCTAAATATCCCGAGGCGTCGACAGAGTATATTTTACATTCAGTTAATTAGCACACGACAAATAAGGGAAAGTTACAGTTTCAGCGCGGAAAGAAATGCTCTTTTCCTTCCTCCTTTATTTTGTGTAAGTATATATATATATATATATATATAT
>UCOH01004406.1:0-58366 GCA_900474275.1 Synergus japonicus | reverse complement strand
GTAAAAAGTTTTATGAAAATTGTTCAATTTTTTGAAAATTCGTCCGCCATATTGGATCCGCCATTTTGAATTTTGAAAATCTGACCCCGGATTCGTAATCAGCGACCCCGAAAACCCCCGAGTGGAAAGTTTCATGATAATTCTTTAATTTTTTGAAAATTCGTCCGCCATATTGGATCCACCATTTTGAATTTTGAAAATCTGACCCCGGATTCGTAATTAGCGACCTTGAAAACCCCCAGGTGCCAAGTTTCATTCCAATTTATTCAATAAGTCGATCAAAACTGAATTTTTTCTTAAAAAAGAGCAATTTTCAAAATTTGTTTATTTATAATTATTTATAATTTTATGCAATACGTTCGTCATTCTTTTTTATTAATTCTAAAATGCTTTAGATGCAATATCAATAAGAAATCTTTATAATATCTTGAAAAATGTTGAATCTAGAAAGAAAATTTGGAAATAAAAAAGGTGGTAATCTGGGTTACCACTGCGCCGCAAAGGGTTAAGTTAATCAATACTTTGCGTAGGCAAATCAAGGATTTAATCAAGGATTAAAATTTAATCACAGTTGCTGGAATTGGCTCTTAGTGGATATTTCTTAATTTTTCCAATAAATTACCAAAAGATTTTTAAAAAATGCCTAAGAAATTGTAGGTATTGTTCAATTTCCTAAATTTTATATTTTTCCCAAATTTGTATATGTATTTCCAGAAGTTTTAGGGAAACTCCTTAAAATGTTGGTGAAAATCATTTTCCCAGACAAAAGTGTAAAGAAATTGTAGGAAAATTTTGCGAAATTTTTTACAGTGAATTTTCCTAAATTTTCCAATAAGTCTTGTAGCAACCCTGAAGATTTGAAAAATACAAATGTGACTAACATCATCAGACTTGCGCGCGCAAACTCGCAACAGGTAAAGATGAAAACGACAGGGGAGGCCATCATTCGCAGGTGTAATGAAGGGGGAGGTTGACTCTTGAAGGTGGGAGTCAAACCTGACCGGTAGGTTTACAACACCGGGTATCCCGAAGCTCTTTCGATCGACAGTCTCGTACAGAAAGTCGGTGAACGACCAGGTACAACCTGGTACAGTAATGTGACTGTTCGCGGAGTTTTGTAAGTTTTTTTTTTAAATTGGTTTATCATATTTTTCAATTTCTCCACTACGTTACTTCGGGTGCCAGTTTTGTGCAAATTTAAAAAAAAATCACATGATACTTGTTAGTTTTCATCAAATTCCTTGGCTGTAAGTACAACATGATATCAAAGCTGTTGTGGGGAATGTGCGCGCAAAAGAGAAAGAGGCAGAACAATAGAAAACGGCCTCGAATATCCACCTTAATTAGGACAGCGCTATTTTCTAATTTTTTAAACATTCAAAATATATAAACAAATAGCATGCGTCTTTTAGAAATTTTTCCATTTTAAGAAATATATTTATTTTACTGTAAAAGCACTAATGAGATGAATGTAAAAATTCAGAATGTAAAAATAATAAGCAGCTATTTTCTCTATTGTTCTTTTTCCATTGAAAAATCTGGATTTAGTTCAGAAAAAGGTACTTTTAAGTTGTTTGGTACCAGGCACGTAGTAACACGATGTGTAGACTGTAGATGTTCAAACACGTCCTCAGAAGAAAAATATGCTGTAAAATTTGCGAAAAATATAAACATTCCACAATTAGAGTTCTCTGTTTCATATAGTTAGTAAATTTTTGATTGAATGAGTTGCTTTTATTATATTGGAATTGGAAGCAAAAGGAACTAAAAAACAGTGTTAGCATAACTCTTGAACCAGTAATTCCGCCATTGATGCTGTATCATGTAATTTTTTACAAACACATGAAAGTAAAAAGTAAAACACAATTCATCAGCGATTTTAATTTAATAATAGTATTTTCTAATCGGTATCAATCTGTATCACACAATTATAATCCAAAACACGATTAAAAACTTCCACACAATATAATAATTGCAAATGCCACGAGTATGTCATGTCTGCGTAATCACTCGCGAATCATTAAATGCTAATCGCAATTAAGAGACTTATATAACTTGATATTAAGTAAACATTTTATTAGTTGATTAGTTTTATTTAGATTCTTAAAACAACAATTTGAATAGTTCAATTTTATTAGTTCAACTAATAAAATGTTCAATCAATAATAAGAATCAAGTGTAATACGATTTAATAGAAAGCTGAGAGCAATTCCAATAATTGTGAAGGATGGAATTGAAGTGAATGTTTTTTTTTCAAGAATCTTACGAGCGTGATAAATTGCAACGTTTTGCAGTTGAGAAATGAGAATTTCGTGACGATAGCTTCGGAGATTTCGATATCGTCTTCGTGCGCTTCAGAATGGCGATGTCGATTCGGATATTCGAGAGGCAGTGACTTTACTGTAGCATAGTGTAAAATGTAACTATACTATATTGAAAGTATATTATATCTCTTGTCTTCTCAATCCTCTGTGGAACCAGTCAAGCAACATTCCTCCCATTCGAACGTATGAAAACTACCTACGTATCGCGGTAAATTTATCTTGAGGACAATAATTTGCTTAAAATCGTCTGGGAATTATTCTTCATTGACTCGCATGCATAAAAAGTTTGTTTACGTTTTTGTGACTCCAAACAGTCCAAATAAAGTCTTGCCATTTTTGGTATTGGTGTTGCATATCAGAAGCATGAAGAATCAGGAATTAAAAAATTGCGAAAATAATAAAAATGCTTTAAAAAAGCTGAAAAATCTAAAAAGAAGATTTTTCCAGTAAATATAAGTAATAAGTAATATAAGTGAACGTAGATTATCTTCTCTCCACAGTTGAGAGATTTCAACATGACTATATGTCAAATGATCAGGTACCGTCCCACGCATTCGCATCCGCGTGCACATCCGGTCATTGGAGAGTCGAGACAAACAGCAAATGCATAAAATTGCATTTGATTTGCATGAAACCGCAAGTTAGACGTGCTTACTAAAAAGGATAGGGTATTATAAATAATATTAAATTAGAAAATTAACATCTATTTAATCATTATTATTAAAGACTTTCAAAAACTTGATTATTCTCTTCAAACTTGAATTTATATCACGAAACACAATTTTCGCTCCCTTTTTCTTTGCAAATATATTCACCTCGTTAAAAGTTATCATAACTCGGAACCATTATATAAACTGTAGACGCTGTTGACACAATGCATAACAATTTTGTTGCGGAGTTGTATTATAGTGACTGTAAACTTAATTTTCACTGAAAACTTCCCACAAGTTTCAATTTGCTCCAGTTTCAAACAAAAATTACTTGTTTCGTTTGAAGAAAAAAAGAATCATAAAAGACGAACATACAAGTCTTGTCTATATTTATTACCAGTTTTTTTTACTCTGCGTAAGAAAACGATGACGAATTGTATTTATTAATGTCACGAGGTAGAAAATTATTGTTTCCGGTGTATAAGGCAATTATGAAAACCTGATGCTACATTTGAATAATAGAAAAAGTGCATTCCATGACAACAGCTGTTAACACCTATTTTTGTACCTTTATTTCATATAAAATGCAAATTATAAGAATTTTATTGTAGCCTAATTTACTAATAGACTAATTTTCAATTATTTTCTTTACTTTTTTATTTTATGGCATTAATAGGAAGTCTGTAATTCGAAAGTTTTCGTTATTTTCTGCCTCTACCGCATGTAAGCGGAAATCGGATGCAATAAAGTTGCATTACCAAACTTGGATTAAACTGGTCTGAATATATATATACATATTGTACACTATATTCGCTTACATTGCATCTGTACGTAAAAATACAAAACAGTCAACGTAACTCAATGTAAGCTTCGCAAATTTGTAATCTCCATATGTAATCTCATTGACGGTGCGCGAATATGTACTGCATAAAAAATAAAACTCAATAAATAACGAGCGAACCTAAATCAATCGGATGCAATCAAGTTTAATAAATTTCCCCCGAGTAAATGATATTAGCCTCTGTCCTGAATTCTCTTCAAAAGCCCAGAAAAATACGAAATTCTAGAAATATGCTAACCAACTTGAAAAATGAATTTATGAGAGACATTACCGTTATCGCAAAACCTGTAAATGAAAGACCAATATATATTACATATTCTCACCAAGTTATTTACTTAGTGAATCACCAGTTGGCATTACATTTTCGCCGTCCTTGAACGCTCGTTGGAAAATGACAGTATATATGTATAAACATTTTTTTTAAAAGAAATTGAAGTTAAATTCAATTTGACAGTTGAAATTAAATTCTATGAATGCGATGACCTAATAAATTAATGGAAATTGACATGCACTATTTTTTCCTTTTTTTCTCTCTGGATAAGCTTCTCAAATATTAAGAGCATTAGGAACAAATCTGGGATAAGTAAAGGATCTAGATCAAAGGGAAAATTGAAATTTTATCCCCTTAATCTCTATCGAGTTTCGATTAGCAATAGCAGAAAACTAAATTGAGTCTCCTTTTTACCCGGTTGAAATAAATTCCGAATCGTTTTTAAAAATTGAATTAGAAATTAATATTTTTATTTATTTTTAAACTTTTATCTTCTCTAATTAAAATTTCTTTTTTCCAGGTGAGAAGCCTCGATGACGATGGATCCACCCGAGGATATTCCATTCGAATACAGTTAAAAGATTTAAAAATTAGTACCACAATGTAGCAAAAATTAATCTTTTTGCTAATTTAAAAAGACGTTGATTTTTACAGTCTTTTTAAATTCTTGAGTCTTCTCAATAAGTACAATTCTTTTCACTATTGTTGATCAATAATGTCGATTTTATTATTGATAATTAGTGGGTTTTTTGTAATTTCTTCCACTTTCGCGACATTGAATCCTGATGGTTTGAAATGTGGACAACAAAAATGTTCAACGACGGAATATTGCAGCCCCTTTGATTCGCAATGTAGACCATGTTCTGCCATTTGTGATTCAAGAAGTCACAATCATCAACCCGAATTGTGTACAAAAGACTGTCAAGGTAATTTTCTTTTTTTATAATAAAATATTCAGTTTTTCTTGTATTTTTCCATTTATTTCATAGACAAATTTTAATCATTCTCCAAATAGGAAAATTTTCAATTTAAAAATCAACATTGATCCCCCAAATCAAACATTAATATTAAATCTAAATATTTACCATTTTACCACAAATTTGGGAATTGTATAGCAGAAATTTAATATTATTTTAAGAATGCTTAAAAAAATACAATCGAGGGTTGGGCAAAGTGACATTTTGTGTTGAAATATTTCCGGAAATAACTAAGTAAATAGAAAATGAAGTGGGACAAAATTGAAAAGGAAAGTGACAGGTAGAGAAATCTCCCATAGATTCGTGAGATAAATATGTATTGCCACTGTAAGGGAGAACCTGTTCTGGACCCTCGATTACGTTGCCCTAAACCTAAACTGTGCTAACATTTTTTCAATACAATTTCAGACTGTTTGTATCTCTATCCTATGAATTTATCAATATTATTACAAATGATGAAACTCTCAGAAAAAATACCCAACAAGAGGAAGAAATAAATCATCTCTTCGTTCTCTGAAAAGAATTAAACCCATTTCTGCAAAGTTTCTAGGTTTCTATCAATTTTAGTCTCAATATTTTATCTTTATGATAAAAAATCTAGGTCCCACATATTATCAATCAAAGAAATTTGACACCTTCTAAATCTTTACTTACACCTTAATCTTTACTTTACAATTAAAAGTTGTAAAAAATAAAATAAAATGGAATGTTTCTGATCGATTGGTCACATGACTGAATCACCACGCGAAAAGCTAAGACATCAGGGTCAAAGGTTAATGTCCTCTCGATCTACTCCCTTTTCCTTGGTAACAGAAATATAGTATACTTTTTGCACGTAAATATTTTATAGAAAGGAAGAACTATGATAGTATGTTAGGTATATTTGTCGGTTTCGTGAAGCACCTTTCAAAAGTAATGTGCCTGAATAGGGAATAATGCATATTTCTAACTTATATAATTTACAATGTATATAAATGCACCTGAGTATAGCCTATAGTCATATAGTAAGCGTAGTCCGTTGACTTTGCACCTGATTGTACCACTAGCCTCCCATACCGTAACATGAACGGTGACTCACCTGTTTCTAGTTTTCCTTCCCTTTCTACTCCTTCTTATTTATTTCCTTCTTATTTTACTTTAGGTACCTATATCGTCTCCTCTTTCGCTTTTTTATTCTTAATACATACCCTCATCTTCTCTTTATTTCGAATGTTTGTAACCGTTCTATAACCACCAGCATTGGCGCAGAATATCATTTTTGCAATAATTTAATAAAGAGAGATTGAAATTTGAAAATGTTTAATCAAATGAAAATTTCTACACAGGTTGCTGTAAAAATTTCTGTACAAGAATTGCACAGAAAAAAAAACGAGAAAAGTGTTTGCAGTTTAAATCAGTTTTAGTCTTGTTTTAAGACTAAGAAATCTTAAAACAAGACTAAAAATAGACTTGAAACTTAAATTCATCCTAAAAACTGACTTAAACTGTAATATATTTTTAGTCCTTATTTTTCCTGTGTGATTAAAACACCTGTACAGAAACCATTCAAAATTCCAGTACAGGAAACTGTACAAATTCCTATGGTGAATTTATAGAAATTCTTGTACAATAATAGGATCATAATTTTCATATATTATAAGATAATACAAATTTTATTTGTAAATTTTTGTATAAATTATATTTTTTGAATATTCTCGGAAGTAATGTTTATTTTGTTATTATATGAAGAGAGGATAATTTTTAATGTAAAATTATTATTGAAAATGCTTCATAAGTTATTTATTTCTATATATATATATAAATTAAAATTAATAATTAATTGTTAACCGATAGTAAAAATTGCTTTACTAACATTTTTCCCGTTACGCCAATGCTTCTGCACCCTCATCCTTCTTTAAAGGAGATTTGCAGTTAGAAAGTCATTCTATAAACCATAAAACTGTACACCACACCAAAATATGACCACTAGGAGAAATTATGTCTAAATACTTTTTTATTACAAAAAGTTAAATGTTATGACTACAATGCAACTAAAATTCAACTCAAGATATCTATATTTTTACAATTAAGTGCAAAAGTCTTAATACATTTTTACTGAAGAAGTTACTGTAAAATTAAAATATAAAATAGCAATATTAAATTTTATATATTTTTTTTAACAATAAGTGTTACACATGTGAGTCATCTGTTGCTGAAGGTATGCATTATATATGTAGATAAGGACAAGACTTGAAATACCTTGGCAAATCGATTCTCATGACCCCACTTACAAGTGTATTTCTCTCACTTTCTCTCTCTCTCGCTTTCTCTCTCTCTTGGCTTCATTTTATTACCTGAAATTTGAATTCGTATAAATTGAAAGTTAAATGAAAATGTAATGAAAAGTATATGGCACTAATCAATTGATTGATTATGAAGATATATATGCTATTGATCTTTACACTCTAAATACAATAAATTAAAATTTAAAATAATTAAAATTTCAAGCTTCACACTTTTATTTATTAAAAATTGTTACTTATATCAAATCAATTAGAATTTCGTAATAAAAATATATTTTTCATTACATTTCCTTCAGCTTATTATGTTTCGCACATTTAATAGCGTATTTTTAATGTATAATTTATTCCTCCACATAAATTATTACTTATTTACTCTTATTAATTACTCTTTTAATATATATCAAAAATATCCTTTAATGTAATCTAATTGCATACTGATTATTAAAATATTTAATTCATTCTGTAAAATCTATACGTAAAGGGACGAAAATTAAGAATTCGAAAAATATGTTCAGGTGTTCAAAATTTCGAGTTATAGTTTTAAAAAAACTAAACTACTTTTAAAAAGCCAGTACTTCAACTATACCAATTCTATAAGACTATCGAATGCAATTTTATCGCGAGAATAAAATGCGTCGCCTTGCGATAATGCATGTAACTGCTCGTACGATGAAAGAGTTGTTTTTTGATATAGGATTTCAGGAAATGAACTGCAGTGATTTTTTTTATAAGTCGCAGATAACAATTTTATTTTCGGACACAACTTCTTGAAGTTCATTAATAATTGAATTTCTCTATAATTATTATTTACCCCCTTGTTAAAAAAAATAGTGAAAAATTCATCGTTTTCTCAACAAATGGAAGCTTTTTGAGGTCTTTTTTTCAGTAGCGAATCTAGGATTTGATCGAACTGGGTCAAAATTTGACATTCGCGCCCTTTCCCTCCAGAATTTGAGATTATATAATAATAGATAGTACGACGCCCTTAGATAATAGGCGCTTTAATAAAATATTCTTTAGACATATGAATTTTGCACCCCCTGAAATTGCCGCCCGGGGAAATTTTGCCCCGGTTGCCCCCTCCCCCCCCTCTTGGATCCGGGGCTGATATTGTATGTGAACATATATAAATGTTCAGTGGCACGATACGAATGTAGTCATGTGTGCTTACAAAGGGAGGGAGGACTTTTGTTACTCCATGGGCTTTGTTAGATGTTTCTCGCGCATTATAGTTCGCAGTAGTCTTCTGTTTCATTTCATAATTTTATTTCATGCAGGGTAACAGGGTTTATATTCAAAATAGATCAGTTTTACAGATAGAGATTAAAAACACTTAATTTTCAAATGCATATTTTTCACCAGTTGTGGAAAAAATTATAAATGTCACTAAAATCAGAGGAAATCTTTCTAATATTTCTATTTTTAGGCTCTCTTGAGTTTTTTATGTACTTATTGTTCCTTAGAGATATACTATATATTATCTTAATGAAATACGTATGGAAATGAGTTTCCCTTTTCCATATGAATAAAGTTTCTCATTTTATAATCTATGAACACTCTTTTCATTTTTGATTCCAGAATACTTGCACGACCAGAGATATGTTCTTCGGACAGATTTGAAATTAGAAGGGGACTTGAGAGGTGAGTCTGGAACACACTCTGAATTTTAATTTAGTGATGAGTCAGACACGAAAAACCAGGACGAGGCGAAACACTTCTTTGCAGATGTGAAAGTATTTTCAATAAATACATAGTCCCTGTTAACTAAATTCTTTCACTTCTTTCAATTTTTATGGTAAACTCTTTTCAAAACAGGAAGTTAAATTTTTTTTAAATTTGATAACTACACTTTATACTTTGATATTGAATTTATGTGAAAAAGATATGAAAGAATTAAAAGATATGAAAGGAAAGAAAATTGCTACATGTTATTGGATGATATTAATCTTGTCTTTATAAATTCTAGAAAAACAGACACTGTAAACATTCAATAACAGGATCTTTTCATTTTTTTCGATTACATCATATTCAGTCTTTACACCTGTGTGATCATTTTTGAATAATAGATGCCATTTGTATATATATTTGATGGTGATAAAGAACTGATAATATCACCACATATACCTTACAAACATATTTCAATCGAGCCAAAAATTAAATTCTATATATTATAAACTAATTATTTATAATATTTACACTCAAAAAACAGAAATACCCTTACTATTTATTTTTCCTGATTGATTTTAGTTGTTTCAACTATAAATTCTGATAGTATATATAGAGAGGATAGGATAAATAAAGGGTAGAATGAAAGGGTAGAATAAATAAATTTCTATTACTCTTCAAGTAATCGAGCATGGGAATAGGTTTCATAGACCTTGTTGCTTTTTCAATCCTCTGGGTGAGAAGCATTTCTTATGGATGAGCAATAAATAAACATTCACATAAATAAAAAATCTACTTAGAAAATATAATATATTATAAAATATAATATATTTAATCATAATTGTACTGATGATATTTTTTTTAGTGTAAAAATCTTAAAATCCTTATTGGAAACTTAAGTTTCCAAGCAATCTAGAATAATTAATGAGTTTGCAAGACTAAGACGTAGGTTTTTTTTTTTAAAGAAGAGGGTTGTGGGTGAAGGCTGATCTGGATTTAGTATTTTGCATTAGCATGCCTGTAGAGTTAAAGCATGCGATTTCAGAAGGAGATCTTTACTTATGCAAATTAAGCTGGCAGCCCTGTTAATTACTAGAGTTGTTTGAATATCTGCTTAAAATAATTCCTCCTTTTTATAACTCATCTAGGAAATAAAATCCCTTGATTATCCAGACTAGCATGTTTAATAATTTTAAATATCTTAAAAATTGATTGAATTATTAATTTTTATATATTTTCATTCCAGATGAGATTCAGAGGCAGTGGACTGTTCTCAAGATTTCTTTATCACTCACTTGCATCTCCTTACTCGCAGTAATTTTCGTAGTAGCCAGAACATTGATCAAGTGGCAAAAAGTAAAAAATTTCGCCCAGAAGACTTTCAGAAAAAAATGGCTGGTATGTAAGTAGTGTTTGAATATAATTTTCTACACAGGTTGGCATTTTCAAAATAATTTTAGGCGAAAATAATAATTTTCTGCAAACTCTTCTGAAATTATTTTGAAAATTCATTTAGTTGAATTAAATGTGTAGGAGTAATTGTAATTAAATAAAGTTTTCTCTATTTATACAGAATGTGACGAAACATACAAATAAAGTTCGTGATGATGCGGAAACTGGGATTCCAAAACAAAATGGCCTAAAATTGACAATGCCAACAATAAGTGAAAGTGTGGCAGCTTCTGAAAAAATGTCCAATGATGATGAAACTCCAAGTACGACAAGTACTGATTTATCAAAAAATAATGCAAGTGAAGATAATTTTTTGGGCTACGCCTACGATAATCTGGCAATGTCAAACAGCCCAGAAACTTCGCAAACAAAACATAAAAGGGAAAGCTCCCTCTGAAATTTGCTTAAAAAGGTTCGTTTTCGCGAACCTTTGCTTCGAAAAAGTCGAAAAGTTATTCCAGTCATAAGTGAAAGGGCCACTTATACCAATCCAATATTTAATGAAGATAATCCCTCAATTTCTGATCCTCGAAATTAAAAAACGACCTGCTTCTCAAAAAAACATATTTCAGATAGAAAAATATGAAAGTTATGAACGAGATTTTTATGTGTTGTAAAAGAAGTTGCCAATTTCCACTGGAAATTTGAAATAGCTTTAATATTTAATCAAAATGAATTAAATTTACCAATGGTATGATAATGTCGATTTTGGGAGCAAGGTGACTGGAAATGTCATGTTATAATTGAAGCAAGATATTTAAATCTAACTTTTTTATACTTAAAAAATGAGAATGTAAAAATTGCTTAATTATTTCATTGCATTTCCCTTTACGATAGTAAGTCTCCTTTAATCGACAATGACTAATTACTCTGAATATTTTAAAAGTAGAATATACATACATATTCATAATCACTAGATTCCAAATTTGGAAAGCTCATTTACAATACAGGTTAGAGATTAGTGTTTCAACGTTTAAAAAATATTTTGAATGGAACCTTGCGGCTGTGTGACTTAATCCTGTTTATTTTAATCAAATGAGAAACCCAATTGGGTTAAATAATTTTAAAATTTCCATCGCATTCCATCCGAAAATGTACATATCGTATACGTGTATCCATAAGTCTAGATATTTAGGACTATCGTGATAAATTAGAATAAATGTTTGTTTTATTCCCTATCAGCCATTCCGTCCATGAAAGGCCTTTAGAGCAAAATTGAGTGCAAGCAGCTCGTTTTGCATAGGTCAGTTTCGTTGCAAGTAAGAGATTTTTTTGAATTGAGTAAAGATAAAAAAAAATAAATAAAATGAGAGAATGAAAATCGTTTTATGAATCACTACAAATCTGTTCAGGTCGTTACATTTTATGGCACGTAATCTAACTGGCTCCTGCTCTCGATCAACAAACGCTCAAATACCCACTGCGAATTCAGCAGTATTTACTGGAAAGTTTGCTCTCCTGAATTTTAGCAAATAAATCCATTTTTAGAGGGTTTAAAAGTTGTTAAATATTAGTAGAACAAATCTTCCTCGCTCAATCACGAATTCTCATTGATATATTTCAATATTTGCTCAAAATTATCATAGTAGTGTTTTATATTTATTAGCATTCAGAATCTCATAATAAATTAATCAAGTGCCTCTAGACTTTTGCTTGCAACGTTACCTGACCTTAATTCTACAATTAATAAATATCATTCGCCAATATTTATTGTAAAAATGAATATCGTACTTAATCGCACATTTTATTATAGTTATATTTATATATTATTTTAATAGCGATTGGTCCTCAAGGACCAAGGTCTTCCAGAATCAAGGATATTATTTTTTTTCTGCCCCAGGCGGCTATTTTACTGCCTAGAATATTAGTTATGAAAATGTAAATACAGTTATTATTTAATTTACATTTTAACGAAAAATACAAGTGGCCTTAGAAAATCGTTGCCTTTTCCTATTTGTCTGGATAAGTAAAATTAAAATCAATCGAAATAGGATTGATAATCGGATGTACTGCCAACTAATACAGATTTGCAGAATTTGCAGAGCAAATTATTTTATAGGAACACTTTTGTCGATTTCAACTGATATTTTTATTTTTTGAGATATTTTTTGAGGTCAGATATTTTGTAAGGAAATTGGCATGCGAATTTTCGAGGAATTAAATATACTAATTTTGTATTATGTATTTATTGCATTCCTAGCTAATTACGTTTGAGAAAGTATCGTACAATACATTTTCTCTATAGATTTCTCTCTAAATAAATGCGAGGTCGCTTGTTCAAACTAATTAGCGACTCAAGGTAGACATTAGAGAGACCAAATTACATTTTCCAATGCACTCAACACTAACTGCAATTTTCAATAGTAATCATAATCACCTTACAACGGAGAAATTTTTTTTATTGGACTCCTAATTGAAAAAATTATTCAGAGAAAATTCAGACTCTTTAGAAATTGTAACTAGGAATTTATGTCATTATTAGTGTCATTATTATTAGTGCTTTATGTCATTATTAATTATAGTATTATACGTAGTATTATAGTATTATATATTGTACAGAATATTATATATTACATAGAATATTATAACGAAAAAATTAGCGTAGAAGACGCTTGAAATATTAATTTTCGTGTGACATGCAAGCAATACACTGTAGTGCATATGTCGTCGGCTTTCTTGCAGAAAGCGACGATTGTTAGGATCGTACATGGTATATATTTAGATTTACTCCTCATAATGCGTGTACATGATTATCTTCGTGAATATAAATCACGGATGTAAACGTTTGAGGAAATTAGATTTTTTATCTGTAGACAAGGTGATCAAAGTGGATACTAGTATTAAAATTGCTCATTAATCGCTCAAAATCTATAAATAAATTGACAAATAACTTAATAATATATAAAAACCTTGATATTTTAAAAACAATGATTTTTTTTTAATTTTAATATTTTATATCAAATTTTTCTAATATCCACTTTTAAACCTATACAGACTTACTTTTTAATGAAGATCAAGAATTGTTTGACAATCCTAAATAACGTAAACATTTTTGCCAGGATAATTCTATCCAATTTGATGTGCAATCGTTAATTAATTGTGAAATTTGTAAAAAAATTGTTTGAAAAATGAAAATTGTTAATGTTTAAGAACGAAAACCATTGTCGTGTTTTTGAATTCTGATTGAGAATTTTATGAGCGAATTTTGATTGTGAATCTCATCAAACAATTCTCCTTTTTTGTGAAACCTCCATTATTGTAGGTGTAAATATTTTTTATGAAGAATGAAATTATGTTCTTTTCGCCAATATACATCACATAGATATAAATATGTACTTGCTAATATCGTGCTTTCTGATATTAGAAATATCAAATAATATTTAATATTAATTAAATATTTACGATAAAAATTTGAACTTTATTGTGTTAATGCATATATTTTATCGTAAAATATGAAAGGAATAATTTTATTCATTATTTTATGAGCGATCTATATATATATATATATTTATAATCTAAGTTTTTGTATATATTATTTTTATGTTTTGCTTGTACAAACTATATTAGAAATAACGTTAATTATACTGAATTCGTTATGATATTTCAGTATTAAACCTATGTATTATAAAATTTTGTTATCTAAAAGTTTCAAACTCCACTTCGAAGTATTAACTTACTAATTTTGTAAATTTCTCCAGTTGATTGTTTAAGTTTCTCGTTGATCAATTTCGAAATTTAGTTATAAAAAATGCTTTTTAATCAGAAAATACTTTGCAGTAAGTTTTGTAACATGCCTTTTGAAATAAAAGAGTTCCCGAAAACGTTGATTAAGTTTTTTATTTACTTCATTCTCTCATGTACAAATATATACAAAACGACGAGTTTAGCATTTCAGTACTCATCTTTAATTAATAATAATTAAGGAATTAAAGTTATAGTAATGTGATAATTTACATTTTATGGAAGTATATTGACAGGCTGTACTTAGAATTGTTCTTAACTGAATAATTTGATAATTGGTAGTAATGTTGTAACAATATGATATGTTTTAGATTCATACTGTATTTTTCATCCAAATCTTAATGATAAGAACATTTATCGGTGCGATTGCTTCTATAAACTGTGCATTCATGATTAATTTATAAAATGAAAACCCTATTTACAAAATTAACTTTTTTCTAAAGAAACATAAAGTTATATGTTATATATGTGGAAACATAAAGTTTACAAATATATTAAATAAAGTTGGTCTCTAAATTACAATTTTTCTTTTTATTTTCACATAGTCCTCACATCCAACATTCTGATAGTTTCTCTGGATGGTTCTGTTATAGAGATTTCCGAACCTCTTGAAGCAGTTTTAAATTTTCCTGAGAAAAAATCTAGTATTAGTTTTATCCTAATTCCTCCTTCAAAACGAAATACATCATTTTAAAAGAAATAATTTACCATTTGAATTCACAGTAGGTGTAGCTGGAGTTTGTAAATATGGAGAACTCCTGTGTTGGGCCATTACGAGTTCTTTTGTATTTTTTTCTGGTTTCATAAGTACAATATAGACTTTAGGAAAGAAGAAACAACCAAGTTGTACTAATCCACTTAAAGATAGAGAAAGAGCTAACGTGACAACCCTTATTTTATTACTAGTCGATGCGAGATAAAGTGGTACAAATGCCAACCATAAAACCATGGTTGTGTAATTTGTAAAAGCTATGTGACGTGTTTCGTTAAAACCCTCTGGACATTTTCTAGTTTTGACAGCATAAACTGTGCAGATTACTGAAAAAATATATTCGTTTACAAAATTTTTTAAATTTCAAAAATCATATATATTAGTCATATATTTTTTTTAATGTCTTACCTATAAGAATGAAGGGGTAAATTAAACCCACCATATATGATCTATCATCTAGACCTTGACAAATTCTCAGTCTCGTATCTCTTGTAGGGAAGACATGAGTTACTTTTGGTGGCACTTTTATTAACCAAGTGCTATTTATAATTACCTCTATAAGCGTCAAAAGTCCTGTTATAATTAATTGTGATTTTGGACTAGTGTACCTATAAAAAAAATTCGTAAAAATAGAGTTTATATGTTTCCAGTTTGATTTTCGTCTCGTTAAATGAACTTATACCTGGGCTTATGAGGATTGTGAGTAGTTGTATTAAAAATTCGATGAATCCGGTTAGTTTTAGTAACAAGTGCTGCATAACATAAAGTGTAACAAAGTCCAATACCAAATCTTGTAACAGCACAAGCTTCTGTACTTGGTTGTGCCACCACAGCAAAAGTCATCAAAAATGAGACCATGGTACCAAGCAGTAATAGTGAAGAAAGCTCTCTTCCAGAAGCTTTTATTACAGGAGTTTCACTATAAATCCAAAAGACGAAAAAAACAAAAATTGTAAGCAGAATACCTGAAAGAACAGTATTATTTTTAAAAAATCTAAATATTGTAGAAATAAATTAATCAATTAATAAATTTTATACAATATATACCGCAGCTAGCAACTGTCATAGTGGTAATAGCCAGAGGACTGGAATAATCAATAAATTCTACAGGTATATTAGCGCAGAATTTTCGATCATTTGTGGGTTTTGTTCCCAGTTCACAATCTTCACATCTGTGTTCATCTACTTTATATTGATAGTGACCACATTTTCTGCATCTCCAGCAACAGAGGTCTTCTTTCACTCTGACTTTTACTTGATTAGACGGACAAGGTGTAGAACAAGTTGAATTTGGAAAATATCTTCGACCTCCATTCTCCTGGCTTCGATATTTCATTATCTTCTGATCAAGATGAAGTACTGGCTTCCCGTTATCGGATTCTAAAACAAAAAAAGTCATTTTTAATATGATACAAGTTTTTATGAAAACTTGGAAAAAAATAGTCATAAACTTACGAGTGTAATTTCCAACGACGTACCATCGATGCGATCCATCTACATCCTTTTGGTAATTCAATATTGAATATCTTGGAGGTCCATCCACATTGTTGACGAATCTAAAGTTATTCCCCGCTTCATCTGTGATCGAGATTTAAAGAATATAAAGTAAATACACTTAATAATATCAAGATTTATAAAAACCAGGCAAAATATTAAAAAATACCCTTGAACGAAACTTTCGATAGATATTCCGACAAAGTTTCCCCATCAATATGCAACATGTTTGCGCACAATCCACGAAATCCTCTTCCGCACTTCTCAACTTGTAAATCATGCAGAGCATACGCTACGGAATAAACCGCATCTCTCACAAAGTGGAGAAAACCCTGTTGTTTATATCCTGTTCGAGGTTCAATTTTTAAATTGGGATTTTCACAAGCGTAATCATCAACGTCATTTCTAGCCTGGAAGTATATTGCAAAAAAAATATTTTCCTTAGAATACGATTATATGAATAAGAATAATGATATAGAATAAGAAAATATAGAATTTAATAGAAAAATAATATATTTAAAGATATAGAATTTTCCTTACGTAATAAAAATCGCGTTTAATGTCAGTAATTACTTTTCTACCACATCTGTGATGTTCTCTCCAGAATTCTCGAAACCAAGGGTTTATGTCTTCATGTTGTAGAGTCAAATTTTGCAAGTAATCATCAAATCCTGACATTTGTCTTGATAAAGGCTGCACAGCAAGTGCGCCTTCTAAAACGATCTGTTCTTGATCCTGACTATCATCAGGATTTAAAAATTCTCGGTGATTGGTGTTTGACCAGGCATCACTGCCAATCCAAACATATCTTGTACCAACTCCAAGACGTCTTGCTGATTCGAGTACTCTCAGAGTTGTTATTTTTTCAGCGAAAAGTACTACAACTGGATTAAAAAATTCAAGATCACTAGTCAATTTTATATTTTTTTCACTTCAATTTTATATATTAACTAATTTCTTGTTTTTCACTTCTTTTACTAATTTTCAGGAAGCTTTCTTTCATAAATTTTCATAAATTTATATATATTAAATTTTATATATTAACTAATTTCTTGTTTTTCATAAATTTTCATAAAATTCCGTAAAATCCCTTGAAATAAATCCCTTCTTGAAATAAAAAAATGTACAACCGACCCACTTTCATTCTATTTTTAATTGAAAAATTTCAGAAATCGATAAATTCCTTAACGAATAAAAGTTATCAAGTCTTTTCGTAAGTTACGATTCCTCCCCTAATACAAGCTATTCCTAGTTCCTCGACATTTACATGAATATATCTATATCCAATATTATCCTATGGGATTTTACTTCCGCATCTAGAAATTGGATTTACAGATTTATTTACTCTGTCCTGAAGATAGATGGATGGAAATATTTATATTCAAAACATTTTATTATTATTATTATTAGTAGTATTATTATTATTAGTATTATTATTATTATTATTATTATTGTGATGATATAGTATTTTTGTATTTCCAATAATAAATGCATTTCCATTTAGAAGGTGTAGAACATGAATAATACATTTTCAACATTAAACCGCTCAGCAGTGATATTAAAGGGATATCCGGTATATTGGTTTTCATGAAACCGTCCTACTTCTCCTAAGCCATAATCTTCCAATTTTCCTTTTTCATCTTTTTATCTATTTTGAAATACTTCCATTTCTTCATATATTCTTATTAAAATTGTTAAAAATTGAAAAAATAACATATTTGAAATAACGAACGCATATCCAAATATAATACGGACCTCTAACTTCTGTTTTATTGGAAATAGTTCTAATCACATTATCATAATCCTCTGAAACGAATCGCTCTTTATCAATTCTCTGTGGTGCACTGAAACATATTGAATATTTGCTCGCTAAGGAAACCAAAGTCTCATAGCCACGATTACCATATTCGGTATCTGAATAAACCACCGACACATACGTCCACTCAAATTGTCTGCAAAAATAAATTTAAACAATTAAAAAACAAAACCTTTCATTTTTTGAGATATGTAACATTTGCAGTTGTAAAATATTTACTTTAAAATTTCCAGCATGGCGTGAGCTTGATTCACATCAGTTGGTACAGTTCGATAAAAATGAGGAAATTTCTCTTTGTTACTCAAAGATGGAGATGTAGCCATGTAAGAAATTTGGGGAACAGAAAAAAGTCTTAACACTGATGCGACCTGAAAGCAAAAAATTATACAGTGGTAGCAAATTAATGGAAGCCTTGTAATGAAACTTGTTTTTTTGCGTATGGGGAAGAAACGAGGGGAGAAAATAGAAAATTTATCCTCTCCGGCTTTACCACATACTGCGATTCTTTAAAAAAATTAATTTGCAGAAAGGGGACAGAAAAAAATTCGAATTTAGTTCAGCCTAATACATAATTGTAATATATTTGTAATTCTACAAAGGACTATCCAAACAGTGTCAATTACAGCTGCACGGGTCCTGCTAATTCCATTACAATCGATTTATGACTTCAGAGGCACTACAAGCTGCAAATTTCTGTTTCCCCTGTTAATTTCACGTAATTCGAATCCAATTTCCTAATACATACATAAATCTTCCAGTCTATAAGTTAGCATTTTTAATTAACTTCCAATTACAATTTTTCCGAACTTTAATCGGTTTAATTGAAACTTACTTGTAATGTAACCGAACTTGATTGTCCTGCTAGAACAGCTACCACCTTGTCAAATCCTCCTCGATAAAATTTTGGTACACTACCATCTGAACATTGGAACTCTGTTTGATGAAACTCATTAACGTGTGCAATGAAACCTAAAGATAATAATTGAATTACATATTATTGCTTATTATTATTATTATTATTATTATTATTATTATTATTATTATAATCATTATTTGATCAGTAATAAGATATATTTTCTGTATTTATATTATATAAACCTTTGATAAAATTTAATGATTGTTCTAAAGCATAGTTTGGATTGTCACAGGAATCGAAGATAAGGGCCCCCAAACTAATCCCTGGTATAATAGTAGGGTCTCGATTAATTTGTTGGATAGTATAAAGCATCGCCTCTAGGGGTTGAATTCCATCTTCTGCCTGTAAATATTAAAATTAAAATAGGCCATATTTTCCGAGAAATGTAGAGCTGTGAAGATTCATTATTATAACGAGTCTATTAAAATTTCATACGAAAACCTTCGCAATTACTTAAAATTCTTTAAAATTCCTAGAAACCACTTGAAAACCCTTAAAAATTCATAAAAACCTTCAAAATGAATAAGAGATAATTGCAAAAGGAGAAAAGGGCAAAAGCCTCACTTCTATAGACGTCAAGAGCTCTTTTATCATTCTCGGGGTTGTTCGCCAACTGGCTTTGAGCCAATTTTCATATTTCAATAAAATTATCATTGAAAAATATCATGAGAATTCGAAATTCAAGTCTTGACAAATTTAAGATATATTATTTAATCTCATATATCTTCTTCAAAAAATTAAAGTATAGAAAATTATAATAGATAGATGTCGACTGAGAGAAATTACAAATATAAAATTCAATTATTCTACATTATATCATAGTAAATTTTTTTAATCATGACGGGCTTACTTGAATCTTGCCACAATTTTGCCCGTTGATACCTTTCCGGTGAACCGGAAACAAAGCACCCAATAAAATATCTCCGGACACATTCACATACATTCTGGCATCCACTAGAGTACTTAATGTGACAAATAATAGTCCCAGTGGATACATTATTTTCTGAAACAGAACATCATACAATTTGCAGGTATAAAAAAATCTACCACATTGATATTTCTTCAATTTCTGTTTAAAAAATGTAATACAAACACCAATGAAAAGACTATAAAGATATCGTATTTTTTTCAATTTAGATATCGATTCCGACGGAAATTTTGATGAGGTCAGGCGTAAAAAGAATCCATAAAGTGTTACTTGATATAAAATTCCAAGTAGGTAAAGTCTTGTATACTCAGTCACTACCCCTCAGTGTAAATTACGCTCCCAAACTTTCAGGCAAGCAAACGAATCGTAATGCAAAGAAAATAGAGAAAGAAACTTAATTAAAAGAAAATTCATTTGAATATAATCTAAAAGAATTGGAAATAATTTATTAGTAATTCCGTAATAAATAAAATAATAGAATAAAATACGTAATGATAAAATAGTATAAAATAAAAAAGTTATTTGTAATTCTTTTAATATCAAACTCGTTTAAAATTTGTATAGTCTCTATTAAAAATTTAATTGAGTGTTCACTGCAGGCGACAAGAGTGTAGCTGAAACAATTGATAGATTAATAGAATTACAAAAGACTCGTGATTAATTTTACAGTCTCCTTTAATTTTAGTAGTAGTACCTGAAATTTTGATATTTATATTGTCCCGAAGATGACGACCGAACTAGTTTCAGGAGTTAGGGGGGTGCTTTATATCGATCCATAGAATGTGCAAAGCTTTGTAATTCGAGTACCTATGTACTCGTGAAGTTACAAAACACCACATTTCATAAGGAGAAAATTACATTGAAATTAAATTAAATACTCAATAAAACATATTACTAGAAAAGCAGTTTTATGTTCTATAAAAAATATTCGATTTTATATAGAATCAGTGTGATTAAACGAATTCTTCAAAAGATTTTACTGTAGATGATATAATTATTGTTTTAAAAGTAATAATTTTGATAAAGTGACAATCATAAATTTCATTTAATTATTTTCAATCCCATAAATTTAAATTAAGTCCATAAAGGCTTCCAAATATAATAATTTGAACTAACAAATATTTATTTAAATATTTAATTTGTAAATAAAATTTTGATCTTTTAACACTTGTACAAATTTAAATTATGGTTCAAGGTTCGGCCAGGAATATTAAAAAAGTAAATTTGATGTGAACAACTCTTTATTTTATCCCCAGGTGGAGGCGATATAACATCAAAGATGAGTCGCAGTTTAGATGATAAGAAATTTAATTAACAGAAATATTGATCAAACTTTAAATTGTCAATAAAGAAAAATTTTAATTTTTAACTGATTAAATAATTTACAAAAACTGAAAAGTATCGGGTATAATCAATTTAATTATTTGACATAGAAACTATTATAAAGAAGCTTTAATGGAATAAATTTTATATTATTTAAATTGAATCAGAGACGCAGCGAATTACAGCTAAAAGCTGCTTAAAGTAGTTAAGTTGGATAGAAAAGCAATTCCAGTACTCAACTTTATTACTTCGTATCTTGAGAAAACTGTCATCGTAATGTTGGATTTTCTATTTTAACCAAACGAACTTTTCCAGGAAATCTTTTTTGCAATTAGATAATATAATAATTTACTTTAATATAGATAATAATTTAAATTCATATCTTGTATGATATATTTTTATTAGAAAATTTGATTTTTTTTCGGCCGATTTAATATAATTTCCATTGTATTTATTTTATTTAGCAAAGCTCAATTTCTCTGTATTATCTGTATAAAAAGTATTTGATCAAATAATCAGGTTATCTCCACCCGGGTGGTATCTTTTAACGAATTGTATTATACCTTGTTGATCTATTTTTTTGCCCTAATTTCTTGTAAAATTTCCCCATATGTTGCTCGGTCTCTTACGTAGAAGTAAAGTAAAATAAATAAAAGACCTAAAGTGTAAAAATTATTGGTCAATCATTTAATTAAAATAAATATAGATATTTTTATAGAATAAATATATATTTTTATATATTTTTGTAGAAAAAATATATGTATAATAAAAATGCTTCCTAAGAAAATTGTTCCTAATTCTTTGAGAATCTTCGAGATGTCAACAGAGTGGAGGAGTTGATTGAAAGGAACGTTGCCCTAATTGGTTCGCTACAGAAAGGTTCTATGTCAAAAGAGTGACATGAAAGTCTCGAAAATTGGACAAATTTAAAATCTTTATATATCTGATATTGTAGAATTGACTGAAATTGTCAGTCAAATACCTGTTTGCTTGGTATCAGCAGAAATTTACATTTCAATTCCACTTTATCGAGAAAGCTTTCATTTCCATATCCTATTGATTCTTCCTAGTTTCTACAGTCAATAAAACTACAATTTTTTTACTTTTTCTTTCTCCCCTTTAAAAGAAATGTTAGACACAAAGTGCCTCTATGAAGTAACTAAATCCTATAAACATTCCTGAAACACTATTTTCCCTTCAAAGGACAACATACCTTATTTAGAAAGAAATTCAGCTCCACAGAAAATTTATAAAAAACATTTTCCTTTGTAAAAACATTTTATGTTTTTTGAAAAATGTTTTTGCACAAAAAATTATTCGTTTTTGGCTAATAAAACCAAACAAAGTAAACAATTAACAATTATGGAATAAATTCACCGAAATTTCTTCATTCTCCAAATTAGAATTTTTTTTAAAAGGTGTTTAAAAATGTTCTAAGACGCTGAATTTTACAAATTTGCTAATTACGATTTTGGGTTTTAATATTTCCACTAATTAAGCATTTTTTTAAAACTAGATTTAATTTTAAATATTAGTCAGCAATACTACTCTAATTATATGTAATTATATTTCTTTTTTTAATTCTCTAATATCAAAATATACTCACAAAGTAGTTTTGATTTTAAAACACGTACATCTTGAACCACTTCAAATTCATTTTTTTAAATTTTATATCACTCCCTTCCCTTCGTATAAAATTTAAAAATGATTAAATTCCTTTATTTACCGAATAGTTTATTCAATCTTTTCTGGAACGTATATTCAAATATTTAAAATATTTTATTTTATATATAATATTGAAATGAGAATTATTATACTTCTTTCCTAAGCGACATTGGTATATTTCGCGGCACCGCAGTAAGAACTGAACTGCAACCACTTGCCGCGTTTAGTATTTCCATTGGAAGCTGCGCCTGCTTATTGAGAGCGAAAGCTTTACAACCCTCAACCAACTTTCTCTAGTCTTGTATTTATTTTTTTGTAGAAAGCTACTTTATCAAATTCCCTTCATCTATTTTCACTAAAAACAGTTCTTTTCAGGAAAATAAGAGATTTTTCATATTTAAAAAGTACTTTCAAAGATTTCATTCCGTTAAAAATTGGTTTTATTCTGTTTTAAGTTAAATCTTATTTACTATTATATATTCGTTTAATTAATTTGAAATAATGAAGAAGTCAACTTCTGACCTCAACTGTCTTCAGAAGAATTCAAAAATTCTTCTTATAAAATTACTTAGACTGAATTTAAAGACTTAGATTGACTTCAGTGATTTCCATAATTTTCAAATAATTTGAAAAATGTTTCACAAACTACATATATTAATAGGATCTCTCTTCGCACCTGTTTTTCAGGAAAAATGACACCAATATTGTCTCACTGAGGAAATGCAGGTTGAGGGATGGACTCTTTTATGTCTGTGATATAGGTTTGTATGAGCCATCAATCATTGCTACTGTTGTTCAATAATATCCATCTGTCTTCCGCTTTATAAATTCAAGAGTATATATTATACAGATTTCTAACATCGCTCTGTTTCATGTCTGACCATAAAATTCCTTTTCTACTTAAAATCATTAAAATTATTTCTCAAGTCAAAAATTACAGGATGTCAAATTCTTATAGTTTCTTTTATATTTATACATAATATATAAGAATAATTTTCTCCATATTTCAACCCCCATCGCATTTCAGATCATTTAAAAAAAAAAGAAAAAAATCTGAATTTAAAAAAAAAAAGCTTGATGATCCAATCTACAGAGTGTAAATATTTTTCCGGGTTGAACTCGGCACTCAAAGAAATTAAATTGCTACAAATACTAATATTTGCACTGCAAACCATCGCGTGATATGATCCGTGTATGATCGACCGAAACTGAAAATAGCTATGTACTAGTTATTATTAAATGCTTAGTTATCACTTGAAATAATTTTATAATTTCTAAATCAAAAAAAAAACATTTTTTGGCAATTTCCTAAAGTTTACATTTACAAGTTTTTAAGTTTTCGACAAAGCACTCTTATAAAGTTGTTTTCTTACAATGTAAAAAAAAATCGTTTAAATAGTGACAATAAGAGAGAGTTCTTTTAATAGAAATTGATCATAAATAGAATTGCGCAGAACATGTTTACTCTCTATTGACATCCAACAATATCACAATTAGTCGATTGTGTTCTTAATTTATCATCAAGTGGTAGTCTTCCGCTTTTGATTATGACATCGAATAGGACTCGATCCTCAATTTTATTGGATCCTTTAATATTTTGATTTAAAAATTTCAATTTATTGAACACGTAAATCCCAGACAATAAAACTCTACAAAAAGTAATGTGAACATTTTTACCGTGTAGGTTTTACATGTGAACAATTAAAATTAAAATAAATATATAGAGTTTATGCTGTATAAAATCGATACCACCCCAGATTTTCCGTAGAAAATAATTAATAAATAATAATTAACTTCGACCTCCTCGCCAGAAGAAATAAATCAAATCATCTCAAATATGTTGTTCAAATTGTATTAGGGTAGTTTTTTTAATTACACCCCTATGTTTCACGTTTCACTATTGATTTCCCGTAGAAAAAAATTAATTACTAATTTACTTCGAACTTCTCGCCAGAAGGAATAAATCAAAACAACCCAAATATGTTTTTGAACTTGTATTAGGGTAGTTTTTTTTTAATTACAGCCCTATTTTTCACGTGGTAGTGACATTCAAGTGATAGATCCTTAAACTAGGCAGTTTCGTAACTTAAAGTCACTTTCTGGTTTCGTACAAAGGTTAAACGTCTTAAAAACAAGATAATATGTATAATATATATATTTTTTATGTATAGCTTCGATTTCTCTTTTTATAACAATAATATGATGAAAAACAATGTTCAATCATAGTGCGAACAATTTATTTTACATAAGATCGATATATCGAAATATCGAAAGAAAGCAATAATAGTCGACATTAATTTATAGTAATAAATAAAGTATGAAATGCAAATAATGAATATTTACAAGTATGTAAATCGCAAAAAAGCTATAACAGAGACAAAAGATTTTTTTTTCATTTTTAAACTACACATTATGCGCTCAATGGCCAATGGATTCTTTTGCTTGTTTGATACTTGATCTAATTTTTAATACAACGCTGCGATTGACACTTAATACCTGTACACTTACAATTAAAACCTATAAAATGTGCCCTCACAAACTCTGTTTCGCGAAAACGCAGCGTCATTCGTCCTGTTTTTCTTTTCAATTTCTTGCATTTCTTTTGTTTTTTTTTAACAAGCAAAAGATTCAGTGGAAGACACGCAATCAATAGTATACCAGCGTGAATGCTTATACTGCACTATTGTTATTACTTGTTTATAGTATTTTGAGGAAGTACCACGATAATCAAGACTGAGCTCTGCATTCCATTTAGAAAAATCGGTAAAAGATCTCGTGCCCATTTCATTTTTTTTTCCATGCAAATTTCAATAGAATTAAATGCAAAATGAAAGTCAAGAAAAAACTCAAGTTTCTTAATCAAGCTTATAATAATCACAGAATGAAAACTTCACTGGTTAAATAAGTGGAAAATAGTTGACACGAGACTGAGACAAAATATCACAGTAGGAGTCGAAGAGAAGTTCATGATCATCGAGGCCCTCCCAATTTATTTATCTAAGTCCTATTTCAGTTACTAATTTGAGGACATTTCTACTTAACAACAATCCTACATGCTACTAGAAGAATATCTAGATTACTTCAAGAAATCGCAACGTTTAATAGTAATACCTAGTCATATACAACTCGACAAGGAGGCTGTAATTTGTGTACTGGCTGCTAAATGTTTCGAGTGAATACTGAATAATTAATGCGTGTACAATGAATTTCGGTCTGCCTACTTCAGAGGAAATATCAATTTCATTACGGAATGAAATATTTCATTTTCTGCATAACCATTTTCCTAAAAAAAAAGTAAAAATCCTAAGAATTTGATCACTATTTAAGAATTCTAAAATTCTTGTCACTAAACAGTAAATAAGTTTTACTAAATAACTAAATTTATCTTCGTCATGCCAAAAAAACCCTATAAAAAATACCATCGATTTTAAAAATATTTACAGTACTTATAAAAAAAAGTTCTTAGAACTTAAAACTTAAATTTCTACTGTTATCGCCAAGGAAAAAATAAATATGTACAAAACTAAACTTGAGACTTGAATGAAATATTTCAATCGTTAGGAACAAAATATCAATTAACGATATTAGAGTTTAATCATCACAACACGAGCAAAAATCTCGGTCCATTTGTTAAAAATATATTTGTAAAACTAGTGTTTCGTCATTTGAAGCACCAAGAATTCCAAATTAGAAAGAATCAAGTAAAGAAAGAAAGAAAAAAAGAGTATTTGATCAATGAGTACTGTAGTAACATTGAAGAGTTAATTTCCACTTAGACGGAGATTGATTTATGACATATGACATATTCCGTTCTCTACTGGTTACACATTATGTAGTAATCGTGCACAGTTATGAAGTTTCAGAATCGTATTTCGTTTGACAACCTTTATACGATTTAAGAGAGATGTATAAAAATGATTTCAGATGCAATCGTAGAAGCATTTTGCATCTCTGTTGCCTCGTTTCACAAATTCTATTGACCTTAGCTACTCCTCGCATGATTTCTCAATTATTTATTATTAATAAATAATAATCATGTGCGTTTGCTTTTAAATCTATTCATTAAGACGATTCATTCAATAAACAAGTAAAATCAATTACTTAATAAAAAATACAAAAAATTCATATACAAAAAGCGATTACCAAACTTTATGGTCAAATCGAGGAGTTTCCAATGTCATATTAATATATCTATATATAATGTATTTATATATATTAATCGAGAAATAGTCGCCAGAAACGAACCGAGTAATATATATATAAATTTAAAAAAAAAGAAAAAGGTGTGGGACACATGATTGCACAGTTTCCGGTTATTGAAGTCAACGTGGTCCTCGACACGTTAATTGCGACTGATTTCTCCTCTCGACACTTCTTACAGTTTCAGTCTATTAATCTTCGAACCCTTAACAGCTATCGGATTTTAGCATTTTCATTTTTGTTCGATTTTTCAGTTTACTGAGCGGGTGGTTGTGGTTCGGAAGGCATGTTAGGATTGGGATAAGGAGGCAAAAAGGAATAATTTGGATATGGTGGTGGTGGGGGATGAGGGAAAGGGGGATAATAGCCAGGGGGGTGAGCAGCAGGTGGTGGAGCATAGCCTCTGTGCATGTAGGGATCCGCTGCTGGTGGAGGTCCATGGAATGCTGAGTACATTCGAGCATAATCTGCATTGTAGGTTGGTCCACCGTAAGTTGGATAACCAGGAGCTCCTTATAATATAATATAATATATTATTAATATTAAATAATATTGAATCATAACCGGTCATTTAAATTTATGGAAATTATAATATGCCGGTAGAACTAAAATTAAAGTGATTGGTATTATTTTTAAACTCACCGCCAGGAGGATAAGTAGCAGAAGGTCCAGGCGCAGGAGGATAATGCTGCGCATAAGGATCGTAGGGTCCAGGTGGATATGGCGCCGGATATCTACCAGCAGATGGATGACTGAAGGCAGTGGTCGTATGACTTTCCTCCCTACCCATGGTCGCACTTGCTACAGTTGTAGTCGCCGTTTCAATTGCCTTAGATTCCGTGACATCTACTGTCGGTTTAGTACTCGAGCTAGGTGTTGGCGTAAAATTGGCGGCTTTATTAATGACCGCCGACTCTTCAACAGGTTTTGTCAAATCAGGTTGAACCTGAGGTTGGGGCTTGATACTTTCCGGAACCTGTAATGGATTTGCCGAATGGGGAGGTACACCAGGGAAGTAACTTCCATAAGGAGTGCCCATAGACCTCGATCTGGGATCCGGGTAATCGTAATACCTAGGATACTGTGCATATGGATATCCTTGAGGAACACCATGTGGATCCGGTTGAGGAACGTCTAAAACACTCTGTTCCATTCCCGCCAAAGGAGTCGCAGGATTTGTATTAGCAAGTGCAGAGGCAGTGGAAGAATTCGAAGAGTCACTGAGATTCTTGGCTGCATTTGCCATTTCCATATTTCGTTGCGTTGGCGGAGGTTGTGACTGAATGGAAGGTTGAATAGAAGATTGAATAGGCGAAGGTGGGATAGAAGTTGGCGGCTGGCTGGGAATTGGCGCTGGAATTGCAGATCTTGCTGAATCCTTTGAAGTAACTTCATCGTTGAGACTATTATCTTTCGTCGGTTTTTGATTTAGAAAATTGCCTTTAAAAGCGGCAGAAGAATTAGGTTGGGAAACTTCCTTCACCTCGGAGATTACAACTGGCTTGTCTACTTTCGGAGGCAATTCTGGTTGCTGACTTCGTTGAGTTTGTACACTTTGTACTCGGGAGACGTTTTCAGTCGGGTATGGTTGCGACTTTCCTTCCGAAGATTTTTGACTTGAGGAATCAACGCTGGCTGATAGTGGACGATTAGGTCGGTTGTACTCGTTCGAATTGACTTCAGCAACCACATCTTCTAGTCTAACTTCTTCTACTCTTTGATCGGTTTTCAATGGCCCGTCGGAGGAGTTGGAATTGTCGCCGAGAGATGCATTATCCATGGGTTCTTGTTTAACTTTCGGTAACCTCGAAAGAGAAACTTGATTGGTGATATTCACTTGGTTCAGGTAAGGTTTCGCTGTGGCTGTCGCTATCGGCCTGGACCTCTTTGTAGTTTCTTTGTCTGCAAATGGTCTGTAACCTGGTCCAACACTTGGTTTTGGAGGAGGTCGAGTACCATGGGTGCTTGAAGATGATTTCGGTATTATTGAAATAGCAGAATTGTTTCTTAAAGGGAAACCGACTTCTGGTTTTGAATTCCTTTGTACCATCGAAGCCAGTCCTGAAAGGGAAAGTTCTGTTAAATAAAAGTTTTATTAGAAAAGTATATAAATTTTTTTTCATTGAATAAAGAATAAATTATTATATTTACCTTTCTTCGGTTCTTCATCGCGCTTTTGTTGATTTAACTTAAGAGCTGTTCGAATGGCAATAATTTTGCCAGACTCAAGCTGCATGTAAATTCCTTTGGGGCTCTTGAGGACCATTACTCTCTGGCCAGCTTTCAAAACAATGCTGCCTTTATCTGGAGAATTGGTAGGAATGACGACGTCTAAAGGAAGCGTCATCTCCTGAGCACTCATGCCTTGTCTTTGCCAAACTTCAGCTGGAATCCACCTGCTGCCTGTGACGCCTCTGGCACCTATTCCTTCGACTCCACGTTGTTGCATTGGTCTCACAGAAGCTACAGGTTTTGTTGTTGGTCCCATGTCACCGACTCCACCTACTCCTCCTACACCTCCTCCTCCTCCTCCACCACCACCACCCCCGCCAGTACCACCACCTCCTGCTCCGCGAATAGCTCTGATTTGCAATCCACCTGCTAAAGAGAACAAGAATTTAATTTTAAATTATTAACACTCGAATGAAAGAATTCAATTTCAAATTTAATTTCAAATTCAGACTTTTACCTCTCGTGGCAGTGTTTCCAGGAACATAACTGTAACTAGGTCTTGAGCAATTGGCTGCCATTTTCTCGAGCTCGTAACCCCTGCGAGCCAATCGTTTTTCGGCTTGACTGAGTTTTTTATCCTTGCGATCAACAAGAAGACTCTCGTGATGGAAAGGTTGCTTCGTCAAAAGAGAAGAATGGTGTTGCAAAACTTTATGCATCACCTCATCAGTATAACTGTCCTTAGCCTGAGAAAAATCTTGGACCTGGCTGTCTTCTTCCCAATCCCAAGATAAGGTTGTGGCCTCTTTCAGTGAAAGATGTGCATCTGGATTGCACTGATCAACGACTCGATCAGCCATTCCTTGTTTGCTTATCTGTCTATCATATATTTTCCTTTCTAAACAATTATCGGTTACTAGACGGTACACGAAACATGGTTTTTGCTGACCATATCGGTAGACTCTGCACACGGCTTGTGTGTCATGACAAGGATTCCAAGAGGCATCGAACACTATTGCTCGATTTGCTCCTACAAGATTGATTCCTAATGATCCAGCACGAGTTGAAACGAGGAAGAGATGAATTTTGGGATTGATATTGAACTCGTTAATGAGCTTTTCTCTTTCTAGAGCACTTGTGCTTCCATCTAATCTGTAATAATTCACATTTTTCACCCAAGCTTCTGTTGTACCATCTAGATATTTAAAATTATTTCTAGCTAAAAAGTCTTCTATGAGATTCAGAGTAAATAGAGACTGCGAAAATGCGAGAACGCGGTCTTCTAATCGGATCGCTTCTTCGAGAATGCAGAAAAAGAGAGACATTTTTGCTGAAGATTCTATTAATCCCGGGACGTAACCTTTCATTAATTCCGTCGCCTGCAAAATAAATTTACAAATTTTGAAGAATAAAGTAAATATCTTGAAAACGGCAAACGTAATAAATATGTGCTGAAAAATAACTAACCCAATCATATGGTATTCCAGGATCTTCTTTTCCTCCAGGCGAACTCTTGAGGTCTTTCTCCTCATCTTTGGCAAGAATTTCATCATCGGATTTCTCCTCCTTCTCCTTTTCAACCGATTCCTCTTTTTCTTTTTCATCATCCTTCACCGAATCTCCTTGACTCAAATGCGTATTACTCCCAAGACAAGCATTCATAGGTCTAGATAATGGAGTCATACTATTTCTACAATTGGAATCCGGTCCATTAAATACTCCTCTACCTCCAGGATTATTGTGCATCAGAGGTTGATTCTGTACTGTCATGCCACTAACTCCATCCTTTCCATCTTTCTCATAAACTCCCTGCCCTTGCATATGAATTCCTGTTCCTCCCTGAGAAGCTTTCGATTCACCAGTTCTCGAATTCATATCACCAGGTCGGTTACCAGAATACTCAAAAGATTGATTCTGATAATTCTGCTGTGGAAAGTAATTATTCGGATAACGATTAACATTCGACTCTCTGAAGTAGGAATCATTACATTGATCCTGCCTGATTGGCTGGGAGTAGTTCTGTTGCCAAAATGGATCATCCGAGCCTTTAAACTGTGTTCCTTGATTCTGATGACCACCTTCCGCTGTATAATTTGGCAACGCTGAAGACGTAGCCTGTGATTGATTTGCTGGATAATTCTCAGTCGGATTTGTCGTTGTTGATGTCTGGCAGGCACTCGGCGTAGACACGTAGCTCTGTGGCTTTTGAGATTGAGGGAAAGGAAGAGATTGATTCTGAGTTTGGTTTTCTTGGTTGAGAGGATATCTGTGACCCTGGATCTGCCCAGGAGCTGATCCTTGAGTTTGATAACCAATATTCGAAGGAGTTGGAGCTGATGATCGACTTTGAGTCATATGGTTTTGATATCCATGAAGTTGCTGATTTTGGGAGTTAGGATTTGTTGTTTGATTTGAAGAATAAGGATTTTGGTTTTGCGATAAACCTGGATTCTGGGCCATTCTTGTATTTTGTGGTAAACTTTGATTTTGAGTTATTCCTGGATTCTGTGTAATTGCTGGATTCTGATTAATTCCTTGGTTTTGTCCATAATGCATTTGATTCTGAGGCAAATTCTGCAAAGAATTCGCTTGCTGATTACCTCCGAAGCCAAGAGCTGGCGATAACGAAGGAGTATTAGTTGCCATTTGATTCTGGGAATAATGAGCCTGATTCTGAATACCCAAGTTTTGATTCTGTTGATTAGCCTGATAGGACCTCTGGTTCTGATTAAAGCCTTGGTTAGCAGGGTTTACAGCAGGCTGTTGACTCGGTCCATAATTTTGTGTTGTTGTCCCTGCTGAATATCCTTGACTTTGATTGCCACCCGAATAGGAAGAATAATCTGAAATCGGTGTTTGGAAATTAGAAGATTGATTCGAAACTTGTGAGTAATTTTGATCTTGGTTCATAGCTGGATAATTGCGATCTTGATCCTGGTAAGGATAATTCTGCCTTGGGAAGATATTAGAAGCTTCATAGTTGCTGGCCTGATTTTGCTCGGTTCGAAACTCAGCACTTCCAGGAACTCCACCAGTTGCTGGAGTGTACCTCTGATTTCTGTTCCCAGATTGATCGTTGCCTTGGATATAATTTTGGTTGGGATAAGTTTGACTAGGATTGTTATACCCTTGATCAGAAGTCTGAGGATACTGTTGAAAGTTCTGATTCCCATATCTCTGGGAACCCTGGTTATTATAAAATTCGCTAAATTCCTGTGAATTGTCATTTCGATAATAGTTGCCCTGCTCGTTTTGCTGATAATTCTGATATCCAGGGAATGTATTTGAAGTCTCAGTGTTTGGAAAACCAGGACTACTCTTCTGTGTAGGGAAGTTCTGATAATTCCCGGGTTTAGTGGCATTTGTAGAATTGCTAGATTCGCTTTCGACAATTTCAGTGTTAGTTGTCGAAGAGGAATTCGGCTGAACACTAGCAGCAGGTTTGTTTTTAACAGTAGCCTTCTTACCTTTCTTACTTTCTCCTTTAGGCTGCCGAGCTTTCGATCGTTTAGCACCACCAGGTGGAACCTTCTCGCCAATAGTTTCCTCTAAATCCAAATCGTCTTCCTCGTTCGCTTGACGCTTTCGAAGAAAATGGTAAAGAATATCAGGGTGGTTCCAAATTTTGCAGCAGACAGCGAACGCTTTCAATGGATTGGGAACAGCCCGAGTCTTGACCACTTGGTTCATGAACGTATCATACAATTTTCGCTGATGAGGCGTCATTCTAACAAGAAGAATATATTCCTCTTTTCGTGGCAAAGAAATCTGCAAAACTGAGTGAGATCTTCTTTGAACGAAACCTTCCAAGAGAGCGTGTAAAACATGAGCCCTGTATCTCATTAGTCTTATATCCTGCGGCGTCGAATCGATGCACTGTCCATTTTGAATTGGTCTCTCAAACATGTTGCAAAATTCGCTCTTAGTACCGAGATAATTGGGCCTCACGAAATCCACCATGCACCAGTATTCCAGTAAATTATTCTGCAGTGGATAAC
Organism: Synergus japonicus; assembly: GCA_900474275.1. Lineage (NCBI taxonomy): Eukaryota > Metazoa > Arthropoda > Insecta > Hymenoptera > Cynipidae > Synergus > Synergus japonicus. The sequence goes on along the minus strand of UCOH01004406.1, from coordinate 24,939 downwards.
CAGTCAAAACAATCCTACGCTTCGTTCTCATTTGTTTCAGAGCCATGCTGATACTTGCATGCGAGTTTTTGATCCTATGACCCTCGTCACAAATTACTAAGTCGGGTCCTGGACTTACCAAAGCTGTGTGCATCTCATCAAGCAATCCTTTATTTTTATCCTCTTCCTCAACATCAACGGGGTCCTTAAAAGGCTGGCCGCGTTTTCGCTTAGCCTTATTTGCTTTCTTCAACGACAGCTGTCTGTATAATTCATATCCAATCAATAAAACGCCTCCATTCTTCTGCCAGTCTTGAATAACTCTCGCTCGAGCCGCCATTGTTTTGTGTGAATCATTCAGAATGTGAAGCCGAAAATGTCTAGGTCTTATTTCTAGTCCCGTTGGAGCGTCTACAGAGAAGGGAGTTTTGACCTTGTCTGATTTTTTGTCATCAGATTCTTGGTTGGGAAGAATTTCCTCTTTTTTTGTGGTTTCCACAAGCTCTTTTTTTATGTTAATATCATTCTTTTTGGATTCTTTAGGTGCTGAGGGATCAAAATTGGGATAAGATTGAGTAGGATTTGCATAGGGAGGATAAATAGAAGAATTGATTGAAGGATCTACTGAAGGATTGGCTGAAAGATCCACGCCAGGATAACCTTGATCAGGTCGATTTTCCATTCTCGGATACATCGATGACTGCATCTGATTCTCCATCCCAGAAAACATATTCCCTGCTTGATTCTCCATTCCGAAATTACTTCCCGGAATATTAGGACGTTGCATTGGATTGAAATTTGACATTGAATTAACGTTAGACCCGTAGATTGAATTCTGGCTCATATCTCCATGGAAATTCTGAGTCATTGAATTTTGATCCAATGCTTTATCCAAAATCCCATCAGATGCATAGCCCATCATACCATGAGCATCGAACCCCTGACTTTGAAACGCATTCTCATTCATAATATTCTGACTTTCCTGTCCTATTCGATTCGCAGATTCAGAAGCGTTCGACAAATCACTTTGATTTCCTTCCTCCTTAATCTCTTGTTTAGTATCAGTCCCCGGTTCGGATTTAATAACCGGTTTCTGTTCTTGCTTTGGAGCGTTAGGATCTTCATATGGCAGCCACATGTTAAATTCAGCTAGCCAATTCTGTAGTGTATTAATCGGCATGATACAAAGAACAGTCCTTGCAGTCGTGCACCTAAAAAAGATGTCGCAAAAGCTAGCAACCTGAAGTGTTTTACCCAAACCCATACTATGAGCAAGAATACAACCGAAACCAGAACTCGTCTTATATCTGTCGATACTCTCGACGATGTTGTCGAAGAGGAATCTAATACCTCCTATCTGATGGGGTTTGATGATTCTTGCGACTTGCGGTGCTAAGAAAACATCAGGCTCCGTTTCCGGATGACCAACATTAATCAGCACCCGGCCATGTTCATCTGGAACATTATAACGATCATTGGTATGCATCCCTGAATTTGCGGGATCATCATCGTTATCTGTTTCCTCCCCCGCACTCGGATCACTCAATACTATACAATCATCATCGGAACTCTCGCTAGAACTTGATATCGTTACAACATCTTTGCCTTTCGGTGGTTTCGGGGCCTTGGGAGCACTTGTCATTTTTCTCATGGCATGCATCTGCTTCTCTCGTAAAGCTTCGTCTGCCTCGGCGTCAGACAAATCGGAATCCGAGTAATACTCTGACCTATCAACTGGTTCCTTTTTAGGAATTACTGGTGAAATACTCACGGAAGGTGTCATCATTCGAATCCGCTGCTGTAACATACTTGGCCCCGAAGATGCGCGATTTGGAACCCTAGAAATTGAAGTCTGAGCACCTTGGAATGCTCCACGTCCTTTTTGCCACTTCATTCCCTCCATGGGTCTTCTCATCTGACCAGACTGCGCCTGACTTATACTTGCCTGTGACCCTGCGCCGGATCCAGAGTTGACCTTCAGCAAAACGGTGCTAGGCAGGCGGACCTGAGATGATGAAGAAGGTGAAGATTGAGAAATAGTAGTTCCTGCTTGGTTTTGTTTCCCTTGCAGGAGACTGATGACTCGCGTCTGTGTCTTGTTATTTTGTCGATTAAATGCCATTTGACGTTGTACCTCACGTATGATCTTCTGCTGCTCTTGGACACGACGAAGACGCTCCATCTCCTGACGCTGGGCTGAGAGAGTCGCTTCATCGAGCTGCGTCTCGTCCATCACCTCCCGGATATTTCTTCTCATGTTCGCCAGCTTCTTCTCCGCTTTCGTCTCACACTCGGTTTCTGAGTCTTCGTTTTCTTCCTCCATCTTCTGCTTTTTCTTTGTTGATTCTGAACTATCAGAATCAGCATGCCTTTTCTTACCTTCGCTATCTTCGTTACCTTCTTCGTCCCCGGACTGCGTCTCACTTTTCTCGTTCTCGTTGTCATTCTCCTCATCATTATCGATGTCCTTTGAAAGTGACTTCCCGAGAAGATCTGCTTCGGATACTTCTTGACCTTCGATAGGTGCACCTTTGAAATAAAATATATTTATTTATTACAGGGATTACAGTCTCTATTCTTTCTAAAATAGAGGAATAGAAAAATAGAGAACCGACTGTGATCACTGTTATAATTAATTTATGAGAATTTCAGATTAATTTTAGTTCAGATTTATTTATACTATATAAATATAAAATAAATTTATAAAATATATAATTATAATATATAATTATTTATAAAATCAAATAATGCGAACCTTCCAAAGGAAGAGTATCTAAAATGTTGACACCATCAACATCTTCTTCATCGTCAATATCATCATCGTCTAATGGCGAAGAGTTCATCTGTTGTCTCTCTGAATCCATTCTAACACCAATTTGCGTATCAATGGTGTCATCTAAATCCATATCGTCTGCTGAATACTCCGCTTGAAGTTCGTCAACTTCGTCAGGATGCAGAGGTCCACTTTTTTTCTCGTGATCGCCATCCGATGTGTCTCCACTGTAATCATCTGAACTCTCATCATGTTCTCGGCGTGGTCGACCAATTGGAGTGACATCGACATTAGCAGGTACATCTGTTGGAACTGCATTTTGCTCTGGAGCTTGAGGAGTGCCACGAGGAGTGACTCTCTCAATCGTGACATCTCCGATACGAGTCAAGAAACTATCCAAACTGTTGGACATCTTAGCTAATTTTATCGATTTATATCTCGAGTTAAAGTAACATCACTGGAATTTGTTCAATGTCTTTGAATTCTGAACCAGGTTCTGGTATTCATCTGATTAGTCAGTAAGTTATCACGACTTCTAAAACAAAAAATTTAGAATTTATATATATATAACTCCTGACTTATAGTAAATTCATTACAATATTATTTCCATTATGAAATCTTCTATATAGTATGTGTTTAGCAAATATTAAATTGAAAGCAATTCACGCAGTTAGATTTAAATTTCCGCATTCAGTCATTTATAATCTTTTAATTATAACCAATCATTATAAATTATATAAATATTATCACTGTACCTTACTTATGTAAATTCAGGCAATGAGAAATATAAATAAAAAAATGATATCCATTCTTTACTTTTGTAACAGCAAAGTAAATAGTTTATCATTACAAATATGTAATCATAAACTCCGTTTAAAAAACGGCAAAATATAAACACAATAAATAAGACAAAATAGAGCATATGATTTAGAAACTAATCAATCTTTTGCTTTAATATTTTATTATTTTTCTACTATTAAGAATAATCGTCCATAGTCACAACAAATATTTGACATCTACTAATTCATGGGTACATGAGATTAGGAGTAATAATACTTAATTTAATTAGTTTACCCAAAATTTATCTGGGTACCTGATTCTTCGGTTCTTACTCAAGAACCTGCCCGAGTATTCGGGTTACCAGGTACCACCAAAATCAGAACCCTATTCGCCAAGATAAATAATAGACAGTAGCGGAATATAATTTGTATCCTATTTTTCAAAGTTCAGTGCGAATAAATAATATTCGAATTTGTATTTTTAACATTCCCGTCTATCTAAATTTACGTTTTGTATTTCATTCACTGTACCATATCATACACAAAATTGTAATTTGATAAACTTTTCGATTAATTACTTTCATAATCAGGGAATTTAACAATAATTATCGCAAATTTTCGTGAATAATGAACGTAAAAAATGTATAGAAACGAAATCTAATTTTTATTTTTTTAAATTGGGCTCAAGAAAGTACCAGAAACAATAATAACAATAAACATAATTGTTTTAATAAAGGATAATTACAATAACAATCAAACATACAATAATACTTATTCAAGATTCAGATCTCACATTATACAAAAGAGGAGTCTTAAAAGGCTTAAATTAAGTATGAAGCAAATTTCAACATACCTAATAGGGTTTATCAATTTTTGACAGACTTTTAGCCCTTGGTGCTCCAAAAAAAAGTGCAAAGAGCCTTGAGCACAAATCGGAACGATGCGAAACCAACATAAATAGTGATCTCGGAACTGTTTGTTGGACAACACGATTTTCTGTAAATAGCAGGAACACTGATGTCGAATTCTTATTCAAAGGGTGATAGGAGAAATTGTCTCCGTTTCGTAAAAAAGATAGAACAGGGCGGCACACACGACGCGACGCGACGCGACGCTAAGATGTTGCCATGTTTTCTCTTTATTCCTAAGCTGTGGTAGCTACCATGTTTTCTCCTTTTTCCAGGAGACACCTCAACAATTACACTAACGCAACTCTGCCGAAATTCTTTCAGAATATAAGAATTTTTTTAGGCAAACTTTTGTAAACGAGTGTATCATCACGGACGATCGCCATTTTGTATTTTGTCTATCTTTACGCATTTCCGTTAGGGATTTTAACTTCCGGGTACTCAATTTGAATTTGCAAAAAATTAACTATAGGGGTTGTTAATTAAGAATGCAATTTTTAAAGAAAATGTTCACTTTCTAGTGAAGAAACTAAGTCAAGTTTTAGGTGAATTTCATTTGAGGTTACGTCTTTGAAATTTCCATTAGTCAATTCTTTCCATTTCATGTATAAAATAAAAAACTTGAAATTAAATGCTTATTTCTTCTTAAGTTATCTAGTCATAAAATGTTTTATTATTTTTTAAAGCTGTGCAATTATTAAATTATCCGATCGTTGTGTACCAGGATCAGGGAAAAATGTCGGTAAAATAGGGATCGAATAACTCATAATTATTTATTTGAATACGGACTTTATAATCCATTATTTGTATGAAAAATTAAAAATTGTGGGGAAAAATCCGTGAAAATTAAGTTACTCATATAATGGTAAAGTATTACGTACCCTTAAAATAATACATACTAGAATAATACATTTAAAATAGAATGAATTGAATTAAGTGTAGAATTATAAAAAGATCAGTGTAAACCTAAGCGCGATGAAATTGAAGGCTGTTTCAAGTAAAACAAATATTTTAATGAATATATACAAATTACAACTGTATCAAGTCTTACAAAATATAATTTTATACATTTATACGTCACTTTCATAAACATAAGCACAATCAAACCTTTTGTAATTTGTTAAATGTAAAACCGCAGCTGAAATTTACAAAATACATCACAGGAAATTCCAAGTGTTCTGCTTTTCTTTAAGATTTCATCCAGTCATAAAGAAATCGCAAAATTGTAATTGAACGAGGTAAATTCGGAGAAAAGGAGTCAACTAGTTAAAGAATCCTTTCCTTTCATTTACAAGTAACGTTGCTTTAACACCGGATTAAATTCTATCAATTTGCAGTGTCGCAAGCATCTACCCAATCATTATAAACATCAAGCGGTTCGGATAACAGATTTATAGTCGTTTGAAAATCTTCAGCACACACTCTACACGTTATCCGAGCTGCAGAGCGGCCTTTATCCCTGAAAAAATCAAATCAAATTATAAAACTGAATAATAGTATTAAGTTAAATAAGTATTAAAACTTAATAATATTGTCATAAATAATAATTGTGACCGTATTACACCGGATTTCGTCACTTTTCACTTTGTCAACAGAATACGGGCACAATTATTATTTATGTCAATAACTGGACAAATTTTATTAAATAAATTCGTCTGGTCATTGAAGTTCTACTGTAGCAGGATAAATTTTCATTTAATATTCATCCGTCTAGCCGGACGTTTAGACACTTCGTAAAACTTAATAATATTATTAGAAAAATAAACCAAAAAATAAATATTAAACTTACATTTTTACTTCGCAAGATTTCTCATGATTACAGAAAGGACAGTTAAATTGTGTGTCCAATGGTTCAATATTTTTACGTTTGGGGGGTGGTTTCCTCTTACTTTTCCTTCGACCCATATTTGTTAAAAGTGTGTTTTTCCAAACTTTTAAATGGTATAAATGTTCGGTAAAAGTTTACACGGTTTGCACGGCGTTTTTGTGACTGTTCATCTATAGACGCTCGTACACGCTTTTCTATAGTTTTTAGTCGGTTATATTACTTCGAGAACGGTAACGAGAATGAGAATATAACCGAGACTTAAATTCTCTAAGAATTTATTAAAACTTACGATTTTACAGATTTTTATGACAAGGGAGATAATTATTGAATAATTAACCGATAAAGTGTAGTAAACTGTTTTTTGTACTTCTATTATTTCTTAATGAGCTTTACACAAGTTGTAAGTGAAAAAACTGTCACAAATGTATGCAAAGCATAGGTTATGTTAGAGATTAACATAACCTATAAAGTGACGTTTATTATAAGATGAATTTTGTGGCTTTAGTTAACAAGTACCTGTTGTTTTGCATATTTTACATTCCTAAATATGCCTTAGCTAATAAATAACTAAAATTTAAACATGAAAATAGTGTAAACAATAACAATTTTTCTAAAAATCATTAATTCTGTTAAATTCTTTTAAATTCTCATAAATTCTGTCATATTCTCGGTCATATAACCTGGATTTAAGTTCTCGAGAATTTAAGAACTCTAGTCTGCCCCATATTTCTTGAGCCCCGTACTCTACTGCGCATGCGTTGCACTCGGTATCTGATTGGTAGCTATTCGCACGTAATTTGAAATGCATAATATTTTTTAACATTTCAAATTGCACGCGAATAGCAACCAATCAGGTATCGAATGCGACGCATGCACAGTAGAGTACGCGGCTCGAGTTGGGTGCACTGCTCGAGTCGCCTACTCTCAGGGACGGCTTTAGGGCAGAGCAAGCAGGGCGGTCCCCCTGGGCGCCATATTTGAGGGGCGCTTTTCTGTGATTTTTTCATAAAAAAAAAACTTAAAATTTTTAATTCTTTATAATTTTTTAATAAAATGATATTTTTTCCTTAAGAAAAATATTTAAAAACTATGGGAGAGGGAGCATTTTCTTCAAATTCGCCCCGGGCGTCATTTTGTCTCAACCGGCTCTGCGTACTCCACTGCGCAAGCGTCGCACTCGGTACCTGATTGGTTGTTATTCGCGCTCCAGTTGTATGAAAAACCGGAAACAGCTGTGTAAATGGTAGCTTCCGCCAAAAACCGTGTACTTTGGCGCGAAGTTCAAAAGGTTTAAAGCAAAATATTGTTTAAGCAATGAATTGTTTATAAAAAAGTTAACAATTACCTTTGTAATAATACAAATTCAATTGATTTTAAAGTAGCGAAACTTTATGGGTTAATAAAATTATTTTTTCTTTTTTTGCTTCTGGATAAAAGGAGAATTATGATTAATCAAGAAAGTTACATACATGGAAGGAGGAGAGACAGACGAATCAGCTGTAGCATTTTAGAGCAACATCCGGCGTTTGATAAATTCGTTGTCTATTATCAATTGTTGCATAAATTGAAGCGAGACAGGACCGAAGCGTGTGAATGGAAGAGAAAAGAAAGAATATAAACCGCAAAAAGGTATGAATGCACTTTAAATAATAACGGCATGTAATATAAATTCATGTTGATTTATCGCAATTTATCGAATTGCGAAAGAATAAAAGATAGAAAATAAGATATATGTTATGATATTAACTAATTGATATATTTTTGTAAAAATAGTTCTGTTTGCCACTATAAAACTTAGCATGTGAGACATATTCTATATATTCCTGATATCAGCAAATAATTTGTTGTTTTTTTTCTATTGATTAGATTCATCATCACATTTTTTCTCTGCTGTGACTGGTGTAATAAAGTATAATCATGAGTCTTCATATTTCGCTAGTTTTATTTTCACTCTTTATTTTGACTCTTGCTAATCAAGTGCCAGAATATTCGAAAAAGTTTGAACCAACATGGGAAAGTTTGGATAAAAGACCTTTGCCTTCCTGGTATGACGAAGCTAAATTTGGAATCTTTATTCACTGGGGTGTCTTTAGTGTTCCTAGTTTTGGATCTGAGTGGTTTTGGATTAATTGGAAAGGTATATTATACTCTAATTTTGAAAAATAAGTACAAAAGAACTTGGAGCTTATTCTTTAAAAAATTACTTGAATCAGCTTGAATTTAAATAGATTTTTATTCCCTTCAAATCAGTTTGATTTGGAGTTTTTTTAATTCAGAAAGAAATAAAATTATCAATTTATATAAATAGAATAAATTCAATTGATAAAACGAAAGTAATTTTTAGGCATATATTTTCGAAATTTTAATAATAATATATTTTTGCAGATCAAAATCAGAAGTACAGTGAATTTATGAAGAAACGATATCCACCAAACTTTACTTATCAAGATTTTGCGAGGGATTTCACTGCTGAATTTTTTAATGCTACGCAATGGAGTGAAATTTTTCAAGCTTCAGGAGCGAAATACGTAGTATTAACTAGCAAACACCACGAGGGATATACGTTGTGGCCCTCGAAATATTCCTTCAGCTGGAATGCTGTTGACGTTGGACCTCAAAGAGATCTCATAGGTAAATCTAAAATTGATTTATCAACATTCATATAAAAATATTGGTATAGAATTGTCAAGAAATATAATTAATTTTTAGGGGAACTAGCGAAGGCAATACGAAGCAAAACGAACTTAACATTTGGTCTTTACCACTCTCTTTACGAATGGTTTAATCCACTTTATTTAGAAGACAAGAATAATAACTTTACGACGAACAGTTTCGTCACTCAGAAAATAATTCCGGAATTAAATGAACTCGTTGACCTCTACAAACCGGAAGTAATTTGGTCCGACGGGGATTGGGAAGCAACAGACAGTTATTGGGAGTCAAAAGAATTCCTAAGTTGGCTATATAATTATAGTCCAGTGAAAGAAACTGTCGTAGTTAATGATAGATGGGGAATTAACACTCCTTGTCATCATGGCGATTTTTATACATGCAAAGATCGGTACAATCCCGGTAAGTTTATTTATATCTCTTACATATATTTTTTTTATTTTTGAATTTTAAACCGAGAATTTAGATCCAATACCCTCAATTACAATGACTGACAAATTTTTTTAGCTGTTCTTCAACCGCATAAATGGGAAAATGCCATGACGATCGACAGAATTTCATGGGGATTCCGGAGAAATGCCGAGTTGAAAGATTATATGTCTGTAGAGGAATTGATTAAGGAATTAGTAGTTACCGTAAGTTGTAATGGAAATTTGCTCATGAACGTTGGACCAACGAAAGATGGAATAATTACTCCCATTTTTGAAGAAAGGCTTCGTGGAATTGGTATAGAAATTAATATAAATTATCCTTTGATAATTGATTGGATAATCAATTTTGATAATAACTTTCAAAATATTTTTAGGAGCTTGGTTGGCTGTGAATGGAGAAGCAATTTATAAAACGAAACCCTGGAAAGTTCAGAATGATACTTTATCTGGAGATGTGTGGTACACACAAAGCAAAGACGGTAAAAAATTGTATGCTACACTATTGTCTTGGCCCAAAAATAATCTTCTAGGCTTGGCGGCCGTGAAAATTCCGGCTCTAACTCAAATAAATCTTCTTGGATATCCATACGAACTTACTGTAAGTTTTCAAAAAAATATCTGCCTTCTAATTAACTGCGCAATTCTAACTAATTTCGAATTTCATTTTCAGTGGGAACAACGCTCAACTTATTTATTGATTGACCTTCCTGTAGAAGCCCACAAGGGATTACCGGCTTGGGTCGTAGTGATCAATTTTTGAGACTGAAAATTTTACAATTTTACATGTTTTTATAAAATTTACTTTCTGTAATTTTGATAAAAGTATTTACAAATCGTAAACAACGATCGCTTAGAATTCATTCCGAATTTAGCCAAATCCTTTACCGATAAAAAATTATAAGTATATTAATAAACTTATAAAGAATTTACGATTCTTATTAGAATTTTTCTGCAAATATAAATTTTCTCTGTTAATAGGATAATTGCGACTATGTATGTGTCATGTTTGATGTTTTTATTGATCTAATTGGTTTTATTATCATTAATCGAGTGAAAGATAAGTGAGTCTTCTGTATCATGAGTGGCCTTTCTGATCTAATTTTTCAAAGGTGTATTTCTGATATCAGAATAAGTTTACGCCTTTTATTGATCAGATTTATGACGTATTCCTGTGCAGTGATAGCGTGATAATATACAATTATGAATCTTCACATTGCGCTAGTTTTATTTGCATTGTTACTTTACAAAATAGAGGGATATCAAGAGTCAAACAATTTGAACAGGTTTGAACCAACTTGGGACAGTTTAGACACTCGACCTTTACCTGCCTGGTTCGATGAGGTCAAATTTGGAATTTTCATTCACTGGGGAGTCTTCAGTGTCCCGAGCTTTGAATCTGAGTGGTTTTGGAATTATTGGAAAGGTAAAATATTTTACTTTTAAGAAAATAAAAATGAAAGATTATGCATCTCAAAAATTAATTTAAAAAATATATTTGCTTGCAGCGGGAAATCTGTCCTACACTAACTTTATGAAGAAAAATTATCCACCAGATTTTACTTATCAACATTTTGCAAAACAGTTTACTGCCGAATTTTTTAATGTAACCCAATGGAGTGAAATTTTTAGTGCCTCAGGAGCCAAATACGTAGTTTTAAGTAGCAAGCATCATGAAGGATATACTCTGTGGCCCTCGAAATATTCCTATAGTTGGAATTCTTTAGACGTTGGACCGAATCGAGACCTCGTCGGTAAATCTAAGACAAATTAATTCCAATACCTACAAAAATATTCTTAAAGTTTTAAAAAATTAACGGAATTTTTCAGGTGAACTGGAGCAGGAGATACGAAGCAAAACGAATTTAAAATTCGGACTCTACTACTCTCTTTACGAATGGTTTCACCCACTTTATTTAAAGGATAAAAATAATAAGTTCACGACTTATTCTTTTATCGAACAAAAAATAATTCCTGAATTACATGAACTTGTTGAGCTTTACAAACCAGATGTAATTTGGGCTGATGGAGATTGGGAAGCAGAAGACAGTTACTGGAATGCGACAGAATTTCTCTGTTGGCTATATAACGATAGTCCAGTAAAAGAAAGTGTCGTTGTAAATGATAGATGGGGAATAAATATTCCTTGTCAGCGCGGTGATTTTTATACTTGTAAAACCAATTCGGGTAATTGTTGTGATACAAATTTAATTTTTTTCTTAAATCTAAATGGCATTTTACTATTTTTATAAATGATAAACTAATGGCAAAACTAATTTAACCAACTCATTTTTTAGCTGTTCTTCAACCCCATAAATGGGAAAATTCAATGAAGATCGACAGAAAATCTTGGGGATTCCGGAGAAATGCCGAGTTAAAAGATTACATGTCTGTTGATGAATTGGTTCACGAATTGGTGATCACTGTAAGCTGCAATGGGAATTTACTCCTTAACGTTGGACCAACAAAAGATGGAATAATTGATCCCATTTTTGAAGACAGGCTTCGTGGAATCGGTATAAAAATTAATATAAATTATCCTTTTTTATTTAATCAAGTGAATTACCGAACTTGATAATAATTTTCGATTCAGGAGCCTGGTTGGCTGTTAATGGAGAAGCAATTTACAATACAAAACCCTGGCTTGTCCAGAATGACACTTTATCTGGATATGTGTGGTACACGCAAAGCAAAAACGGTAAAAAATTGTATGCTACACTTCTTTCGTGGCCCAAAGATGATGTCCTAGGATTGATGTCAGTTAAAATTCCAGCTCTAACTCAAATAAATCTTCTTGGATATCCAGACGAACTCACAGTAAATTTTCCAAGCGTTTAAACTTGTTGAGTCTATATTAGAAAGTTCTGTCTTAACTTTACGTATTTATATTACTAACTTTTGATTAATTTTCCTAATTAATTAAAATTTTATTTTTCAGTGGGAACAACGTTTGAATTATTTACATATTCAGCTTCCTAAAGAATCTCATAAGGGAGAACCTGCTTGGGTCGTTTTAATTAACCAGCATATCTAAGTCTCTATATTATATAAAAAAATTATACACCTCTTTCTAAACTTTATTTTCTGTATTTTTACTGAAAATATTTATAGAATGTAAAAAGTAAAATTATTTAATGATGACGAATAAATTAAAAAGATGAAATAAGATTTAAAAATCAAATGATCGTTAATTAAATCTTATAGAAATATGTTAAGACTATCTTAAACCGTGTTCATGATTTAATCAATGTTTCTTTAAGAAATATTGTGTCATGAAGCAGAGATAAAGTTATCGTTCGAGCGAAAAACAGTCTCTGGACATTGTCCATTTAATCAATCATTCTTTTAAGAAGCAGAAGTAGAAAATAACACATTTGCAAATTTGTTATCAATTAATAATTTTTCAAAAATAAATTAGCTTGCGATTTAAAAAAATACATGATTTTTGTTAATATTTAAGCGGACAAAAAAGTATATCTGATGACGATTACTGGTGATTACTGACCTTATATAAATACGTTAACATTAAGATAAGAAAAATAATCAGTATCCACTTGGAAAATTTGTTTTTAATTCTAGTTTAGTTTAAAGCCTTGTATAAGAGCGTCATCATGCGCGAATTTCTGCACATAATAATTTTATTTGCATTTTTTAATTGTCTGATAAATGCAAAATCAGTGCAGAATAAACTACAACAATTTGAACCCGAATGGGAAAGTTTAGACAATCGAACACTGCCTTCTTGGTACGATGAAGCTAAAATTGGAATTTTCATTCACTGGGGTGTCTTCAGTGTTCCTAGCATCGGATCTGAATGGTTTTGGAAAAACTGGAAAGGTATTTAATATAATTTTACTAACTTTTCTTATGGTTTAAAATATATTACTTTAAAAAAAATTGAATTTCAAAAAGTATGTTAAAAGTAACTTAAAAAACTAAATATTTAAACTAAAATTGTTCGTAGAGTAGATAAACGTAAAGAAAACGATAAGGAACGTTCGCTAAAATCCATTTTTTCTATTTGGTTTTGAGGTGGATAAGATTGTTAATAAAACGCTTTCATGAGTATATTTTCAGACGGACAACCAGTTATTAAAGATTTTATGAAGAAGAATTATCCGCCTAATTTCACGTATCAAGACTTTGCACCGGAATTTACTGCTGAATTTTTTAACGCCAAAAAATGGAGTGAAATTTTTGAAGCTTCAGGAGCAAAATACGTAGTATTAACTAGCAAACACCATGAAGGATATACACTATGGCCCTCAAAGTATTCCTTCAGTTGGAATTCTGTGGATGTAGGACCACACCGAGATCTTGTCGGTATGCTTTTAATTTTATAAATAAATTAGCTACAGTTGTTTTTGTATGTATTTGAAATCAAATAATTCTAATGATTAATATTTTTTAGGTGAATTATCAAAAGCTATAAGAAGCAAAACGAATTTAAGATTTGGACTCTACCACTCTTTGTACGAATGGTTTAATCCACTTTATGTGGAAGACAAAAATAATAATTTCACGACCAACGGCTTCATTACTAATAAAGTTATTCCGGAACTAAATGAACTTGTTGAACTTTATAAGCCAGAAATAATATGGTCAGATGGAGAATGGGAAGCTCCAGATACTTATTGGAAATCGAAAGAATTCTTAACTTGGCTCTATAATTCTAGTCCTGTTAAAGACAGTGTTGTTGTAAATGATAGATGGGGTTCTAAGACTTTGTGTCGTCATGGAGATGTTTATACGTGCAAGGATCGTTACAATCCTGGTAAATATTCCTAATCTTGTGGCTGCATGGTTTCTTGGTCAGCTAATCAATTTTTTCTTTCTCTTAAATTTCTCGAAATTTGAATTATTTTTTAGGTAAACTACAGGTTCACAAATGGGAAAATGCAATGAGTATTGACAAAGTGTCCTGGGGATTCCGAAGAAATGCTGAGTTGAAAGATTACTTTTCTCTAAAAGAGTTAGTGAAAGAATTGGTGACGACCGTAAGCTGTAATGGAAATTTATTGATGAATATCGGCCCAACGAAGGATGGCTTAATAACGCCAATTTACGAAGAAAGACTCCGTGGAATGGGTACAGAATTAAAATTACTTTCCTTTTGAGCATATATAATTATTATCAAATCCGATAATATCTTGTAAAAAATTTCAGGAGCATGGTTGGCCAAGAATGGAGAAGCAATTTATAAAACAAAACCGTGGAATTTTCAGAACGATTCTTTATCTGGAGATGTGTGGTACACACAAAGCAAAGACGGTCAAAAATTATATGCCAGTATTCTCTCATGGCCCAAAAATAATCTTCTAGGACTCGGATCTCTTACACTAGCCACTTCAGCAAAAATTAATCTTCTTGGCTACCCACACGAACTTGAAGTAAAGTTTTAAATAATTTAAGACTATTGGATTCAAGTTGTAGCCTAAATTATTAATTTTGACTTATTTTGTCCTTTTACTTTTCAGTGGGAGCAGCATTCATCCCAACTCTGGATTAGTTTACCCGCCAATGCCCAAAAAGCAGAACCAGCTTGGGTTCTTGCAATTAATCAGAAATCTTAAACTTTTAACTTCATTCTATTTCAATATACATGAAAGTTTAAGTCCCGCATCTCTTTTTAGAGTGTTTATAAATATCATAAAATAATTTACAAACAAAAGAAAGTGTGATTAATTTACTTTCTTATTCTCATTTATATCTTTTTAACGACTGTAACGAATTAGTATAGAACTATAAACTCCACTATTTCTCTGGGTGCTATAGAATTAATCCAATAATCTTTTACTACGACTTCTACCCTATATTTTAATAAACTTCATTTTCCGTACTTCTTATAAAAGTGTTTATAAATCATGTAAAATAATACATCTGTACCACATTTCTGACAGTCTGTATGTCTTATCGCAATATTCGAAAATATTATAAAATTCGTATAATATAATGCACTTATCTTTCTATTAAAATGAAACTTTTAGCCTTTTACTTTTCTTCTTACAGCTGAGAGACTTCGTATAGATAAGCTCCAAGCAACTTGGTCTGCAAATAAATTTCAATTATTAAACCTTTATTTCATTCATGTAATTTCTTGGAAAACATTATGAATCTCTTTTTTCACATACCCCTTCAATATAATTGCGAACATCCACCTTCTCATTTTGAGAATGCGCACCATCGTCACCAGCACCAACTGGCAAAAGTAGCACATTTTTTCCAGTAACCTCCTGGAAAGTTAAAGTCACGGGAATAGATCCACCTTCACGAGATAAATCAGGATCGACTTTATAAACATGTTTCGTGGCTGTTCGAGCTGCGACATAATTCGGATGATCCGGGTTCTCAGTCCAGGCTTTTCCTCCATGGTCCATTGATATTTTCAAGATATTCGGACTGTTCCTAGCTGCCCACTGTTGTTGTAAATGAGCAGTTACCTTCTGTTTTACTTCCTCAGGAGTCATATTCGGTACAATTCTCATCGAAAATTTACCAATGACTTTTCCTGGGATTACAGTCTTCGATCCAGGCTCGCTAAAGGCTCCTTCAATTCCATGAAGGGAGAGACTTGGTTGACGCCAGCGGTGCATCAGTAAGTTTTTCTAGAATTTTTAATGTGTACAGCAGTGTAGAAATAAATATACTAAAATTAATATAATGTAGTAATTACCTTGTCTTCGTGGGCTAACTTTGTGCAACCAATGCTGTTGCGGAATTCATCCATGCAGAAGTCAATTTGATCGTAGGACTTTACTTCAGTCTCGGACAATTCGGCTACGTTATCATAAATTCCATCTACCAGAATTTTTCCCTTTGAATCGACCAAGGTATTCATCAGATAAATGAGATCAGCCATAGCCTCATGAACTGCTCCACCGAAGGAACCACTGTGCAAATCTTTTTCAGCGCATTTTATTTCTACGAAGAAGTAACAAACTCCTCGGAGCCCATAAGTAATGCAGGGCTTATTTAATCCGAGCCAGTAATTGTCAGAAATGCAAACATAATCGACATCTTTGAGAAAAGATTCTTTACGAGCGTAGAGAAGGTCATCCAAACCTTCGCTTCCACTTTCTTCCATTCCTTCAAATACATACTATAAACAAGAAAAAGGACGAAATTAATTACAGCATTAGTTTTTGAAAAATTTGAAATTGAAAGTAAACGTATTCATGAAGATAATTACTTTTACATTCACAGGAATATCAATTCCTAGGGCCTGGTAGCCTTCTAATGCATGAATCCAGCAAAGAACTGGTCCCTTATCATCAGTGCTTCCTCTTCCGTAAAGTTTTCCATTCTTCTCGACAAGAGTAAAAGGCTCAGTGTCCCAACCATCTTCTTTTAAAGCAGGTTGAACATCCAGATGTCCATAAATAAGAACAGTCTTCTTCTTTGGATCAGTTCCAAGTTGACCAAGCAAAACAGGTGGTAAGGGAATTTCCTGTCCTGATGGTATTTTTTGAGTACCAATATCTGCTAGTTCAGTAGTAGCGCCTAAAGCTTTCATCTTTTGCTCTGCCCATTTCATCATTTTTACAACCTCGTCTCTTTTGTCTGGCCATCCTGAGACTGATTTTATACTTACTGCCTCCCCCAGAGTTTTTATATAGTCTGCCTTGTGCGCATCAATGTAGCTGAAATATTAAGGCATACAATTTAATAACAAATCTTTCGAATATGTTCGGGACAAAATGTTATTAAACAGGGAAAAGGCGGTGATTTAATTGTAAAAAATAGAAAAATAACAGCGAATTGTCAACAAAAAATTAGATTTAATTTTTAAAAAGTAGGAAGAAAGAGAAACTTATAAAAAAAATAAAAAGGGGAAACAGAGGAATAGAGAAAGGGCTATAGGTTTCTTAAAAACTAAATATAAAAAAAAAAGTTAAAAACTAATCTGATTATGTTAGGTTTACATTTAATTAATTTTTTCTATGAAAACGAAAATATTTTTTCTAGTAGAATATAAAAAATGATAGTACTTTGATAATGATAAGGCCAGTAACTGTTTATCCAATAAAAGTGAAGCATATTAACTGATAACTGTAGATTCATATTTGATAACAGATAAATATCAGTGGCAATCTAGTTTATCTAGTTCACGTAATTTTTAGTTTTTTCGCAATTTATTTCAATTTTTGATGAATTTAAGGGTTTGACGGTCTTATTTCTTCTTTTTTTTCTAGAGAGCAGAGATGTTTCCTCTCTTCTACATTCACAAAAATTGTTATTTACAGTATATGTATAATAAAAAGTTTAATCATATTTTAAAACTAAAATACAATTGCAAGTTCACAGAACTGAACTGATAAAAGTATAAGAGCTGATAAAGTTATTTTTCATTATTCACAGTCACAGAAAAAATTAATTTTATTATAAATATGTACTAAAATCTCTTAATTATTTTAAAACATGCTCAGTTTACTAAAGAATAAAAAATGTACCTGAAAAGCTTCTCCAGAGTTGGTGGAACAACCATGATTATAACAATGCAGTTTTTAAAACAGTAATTTAAAATCTTCTATTAATTGACACAAAATAATCGAATTTTTCAGGAAACTGTTCAAGAATGTTGAAAAACAAAAACTGCCGAATAAAACTGATTGTACCGGATTTTTCTACTTATTGCAATGGACTCTTAAGTGTCCAAGCAAGCTTAAAGAAAGCTACATAAATGAATGTTAATGAATGTCAGCTCAGTTTATTATACATATATGTATATAGATAATGAGTTAGCTGAGCTAGTGAGTTGGCAAGTGGTTGGCAAGTGGTTGGCAACATTGACTAGTCAGCTGACATTTGACAAACTCAATCTTCAGTGGCGCGCGATTCAAAATCGAATTAAATTAATTTTAAAAACAAAAATATAATCTCACTCAGTTACATGTTATATTTAATATACTTTGTTATCTCAATAAATGTATGGATATTGTTTATTAACATTTAAATAGTCTGTACAAGGAAATTCATCTAATGTGTTGTATAAACACAGTATGGAAATAAAAAAAGTGCCGATTTAAAGAATTTAACAAGAAATACCTGGGCTTTCGTCTCAAAAGCGATTAAATAATATGTTACCACTTTATTTGTTTGTAAACAATAGGTTTTAAAGCTTGATTTTTAGTATCATCTAGTAGTGGTAGAATCGTTTGTCCATCATGATTTCGAATAGTAGGCGACGCGCCAGACGCTAAAATTACACGAGCTGTTTCCGGATGTTGGTTTTCAATAGCATGGAAAAGTGCCGTTCGTCCTGATCGACAATCTTGTAGATTTATGTTTGCTCCAACACGGACTAAAGCGTTTATCCCTGCAGTATTCCCTCGTAAAGCACAATGGTGAATAGCCGCAAAACCTTGAAACATGCAATCATTATATAATTTTTTTTCTATAAGTTTTTTTTTTAATATAAAATCTTCCATTTTAATTGTTCAGAGTTTTCAAAATAATTTGAATGATTATTTAAAATTACCCTCAGAATCCATAGAATCCAGTCCTTTGCCCTTAGCAAAGTTGACAAGTTCTGGTAAAAGAGGAGATGAGTTTTTACTGGCGATTATCAAAGCTGAATCGTGACCAGTTTCCTCTGATGTAGGTCTTGCCCCCGCTTCCAATAAAGCGTTCACTATATCTGGGTCAGCATCAGTTTTCAAAGACAATTCCAAACTGGTCTGTAAATTTAAGAAAATATTTGTTACACAATATCACTCAAAATGATAACTCTGTGGTGGTGATTAAAAGTATTTCTAATTTTCGAATAAATTGAAAATTAATAAAATTAAGTCTTTTTTTAAAACGTCTAACTAATTAATATATTTATATATTAATAAAATAACGAACCTTTCCATCCAAAGTCTTGACGTCGATGTTCTTTTTAAGGACGTTAATAATCATCAGCAATCTCCTCACTGCTCTGCTGTTATCTTCCATAACAACCTTATGAAGACCCAAAAGTCCATTCTCATCATAGTCCGTCAACATCTTTAAGTCCTTTTGTATCTGTGTTTTAATCTGGTTAATATTATCATTACTTCTGATGGGGTTGTTCAATACTTCCTTAATCTGTTTCACTTTTTGCACTCCCGCCATATCAAGATCAATTTTTTCCAACATACTATCAAGTTCTTCCGTATAGTGACTTTCGGTATTCTTTTCTTCCACAGAAGTTAAGATAGTATTAAATGACTTGCTAATCAAAGAATTATCTCTCTGTTTCTTCTTGATCCTTTTAATTCCTTTTACGTCCTCCTTAACTTCAATAAATTCTTCACAATCGCCTTCCAAATTCCCAAAAATATTTGTTTGACACGAAGTTTCTCGCACTGACATTGTGTCCGATGGTGGACGAATAGGAACCTGCCTCTCTCCCCCTAATCTACAAGTTGCCAAAACCTTTAAAGCTTCTTCTCGAAGACTTTTATCTTTGACGCACGCAAGAGCTCTCTCAACAATACTTAAATCAGAAGATTCATCTTCCGACAAGATTTTACCTGCACTCTTCTTCTTCAAACTCTCTATACTTTTTTTCTCAAAATTCCGTTGTCTAATCATATTATGCACATTATTTTTTACAACTGATGATTCGTCATTTTCGGAAAATTTATTGCGCTGTAATAAACCTTGATCAATGCTATCATCAGTGTCGATGGTTTCACTGGTTCCAAGTTCCTCTTCTTCATCACTATATTGTAGGCTACCCATATCAGAACTGCTTCCAGAGTAAGCCGGATTCGAAAGATCGGGGCCTGTGCGATTAGGCACCGTCATATTTCTTCTCCCATTAGAGGAACTCTCTTCTAATTGATGCTGCTTCTGTTGTCCTGCGGGCATTTCATTTCCCTCTACATACTCTATATTATAAAAATTTCTCATCTCTCCATCCTCTAATTCCTCATCTAAGTCTCCATTTTGGAATCCTGACAATCCACCCGTTCCCAACAATTTCGAAGCCTCTGGTGAATTTTGTCCTCTTGGTCCACTTTGATTAAAACTTAAAGACGTCAGTTTCAACGGTTTTAGAGATATCGGCTTCCCAGACTGGGTGATATTTTTTAAATAAGGGTGATCTTCAGGTTTGAGATATAATACTTTTTTGCCGTTAAAATTACTTGAGTTGTTTGTCGAAGACTTCCCAGCATGATTCGTGCCAGATATCAATTGTGACTTTTTAATAGATATTACTTTATTCTTAAAGGTTTTGACAGTCTGAGCAATTGGAGCACCTGTTGCTGATTTCCTGACAATTTCTCTGTTTGGTTTGGTGTTCGTTTCGTTTGCGATCCTGTTGATTCGGGGTTCCTGATAAATCATCCCTGGATATTGTAAATCATTAATTGAATACGAAATTATAGATTCACCCTGAGTACTGGATACAATAGCACTACCTTGACTCTCGCCATTCATGAGTGTTTGTTTGGGAATCGATATAAGCTTCCTCTTCAGAGAGTTGTTCTGATGTCCTAAAAGTTCTACCTGAAACTCACCCAGATCTTTTCCGTTAGGTGATTTTAATTTTAATTTCTGAAATTTACTCGAAGGCTCGCTATTTGTAGATAACCCTGAATTTTTCATCACGTTTGACAAAAGATGTGTGGAGGGTGACTTCTGGATAAGTTTCATTCCATTAGACAACTTCGAAACAGAGGTTGTTTTCGGCATAATTTTCCTTTCATTCGAACCCGACGGAGGAGAAATCCGAATTATCTTTTCATCGACACCTTGAAGGACTCCTTTCATACTTGTTCCTCTAGATGGTATGGAAATATTCTGAGTATTTCGGAGTTTACTCGATAAAACCAACGGTATTTCACCGACATTTTTTAAAACTTTTGGAGAATCGAGTGTATGTTCCCTGGCAACGGGCTTGTGGCCAACAACTGTGCTAGGAAATTGTTGAGGAAGTTTAAATTGTCGAACACATTCTGAGACATGCAGATTCTCAGTTTTCTGCATTCGTCGTATTTTAGGGGGAGTCGCTTCCTGACCCTCCATTCGGAATTGATTTTTGGGAGAAGGTTTATATTACGTTGACGTAATTTAAATAAGTAGAGGAATTAAAAAAATATACCTTACTTTTTTGAGAGGAAATTCCTTATTTCTTAAGTCATTGAGAATAAATATAACCTTGAAGTTGAAGATGAGGAAACGGTGTCCTGTCAATAACTGAAGCTGTTTATTTACTTCGGGATTCCTTTCAATCAGAAGTATGTCAAGCTCTTATCCTTCTGGCATCGTGTGTTGAGAAAGTGCACGTGGATCAAAATGTTTTTATACAATAAATATCAAATCATGTATGCATGTGATGTATACGTATATGAAGTTGGGGACATCCCTCGTTTTTGAAACATTTCTTGGGAAGAGTTGTTGCATTGGTTGTTGCGATTAAAGCGCGGGTGGTGAATTATTTACAGAACAGCAACTCGTTGCAAAATTCAGTACATAATGTACATGTTTTCAATGTTGGCGGTTGAGCTAATGCGCTTACGCCAGCACTGTGCGCTGATTGGCTGTAGTTGGTGCGCAATTTAAACGGATAGGCGGTTATTTTCCCGCCCATAGATTAGCGACAGACGAAAATTTCACAGACAAACTCTGATTGGTTAATATTTGTTTTTTAATTTTATTATGTTTCCTACCCTGATCGTGACAATTCATAAAAATGAGTCTTTTTGTTCATACTTTCCTTAAATCGCTATAGATGGCACACGGAGCGCTGGCACGAATTTTAAAACTTTTTAAAAAACTATTGATTATCAAAAATCATTTCTTATTAGAATTTTTATTAAATATGTTTCTAAAAACTTTTAAAGACTAAAGTTATAAATATTTATTAATTATTGTGGATACTATTGTGAAGCGGAACACACAATAAGTAGTATTTTTTTATTAAAAGAAAAATTGAACATTTCTTTAATGTGAATTTAAATAATGTTTGTTTTTTATTATTTCATTTTTTTTATTGAATTATATTAGAAATTCTATTTTACTTAGATTCTATTATAATAAAATTAGTCATGCTTACATTATAAAGCAATTGTTTTAAAAAATGGTAAAAAATAGATTTTATTTCCTAAAGATTCAATTATTAGTGTCATTTACTCTCTAAAATTGAATAATTGAAAAGTGAGCCACACTTTTTACTTCAATACACATGTCTACTAACTATTAGTGTTTTTTTGTTAATCTTCTTAACAAAAAATGATGAATAATTAATGGACAGTGTTACACTAATTTTGATTTAGAGAGTTTATAAATTCGTGGCAAGTTTCTGAAGAATGTGTTCTGAAGCTCAAATCCCAGGAAAATGGTGCTTCTGTAAATTCATTCATGCTTGTACCGGGCACCGGGCGTAGCAGGCAGGAATGAACGAGCAAGTCCTTCGATTCATGAGATATTTCAGGTCAACAGGACAGGGCTTCAGGGCTGAAGTTGCAAGCTCCGGGTACCGGAAATGAGGTCGGGAATGACGTCATAACGTAAAATTAAGTTCATTCAACTCCCGGGACAAACTGGGTCACCAGAGCAACCCCTGTTACTCCTATTAATCCCCTGCAAAATTCCCTCCAAAGCTACGAATTCGCTACCTAAATAATATTATTTCTATCTACTCAGTTTCTGGAAATATCCCGGAATTTAGTTATTAGAAATCCTTTCACAATTTATTATAATTTAAATATTTAAACAAAAAATTTACCGGAACCTTCATTGATGCATGATTTCATTTAAGTTTTTCATTCAGTTATTAGTAAATACAATACAATTATTAGGGCAATTTTAAATGATTAAATATTATAGCGAAAAGATCTTGGAATGGCTTTTCATTTACTGACATACTCGTTTTTTATTACACGCATAAAATTCTGGGATTCGAGTGGGCGATATAGTTAATGGGCCTATAATGAAATATAAGTGACGAATAACAGATGTTCTGTTTCGAAATTGGTGTGAATCAAAAACCGGAAGTTGCGGATTGCGAATCCTTCAGTGGATTAGTCAGAGAGACCAGTCAGACCGAAACTTCTTGCAGGTGTGTAGCTCGCGAACCCGGAAGTGACTCGCCCCGGTCCTCAGCCTTTTATTCAGACTTTTCAGAGCATTCTTCGCACCACCTACACATCCACAATGCATATTTACAAATATCCATACAAGAATACAAGCATATCTGACTTATTCCTGCTCATAGATGCACAAACAGCTATGTCTTCCTGCGGCCGTTGTAACAAAACCGGAAGTTCATCAATAAGGCTTTCCTGCGGGGAAAGAAATTCAAAAGACTTGAGAATAATGTCTCGGGAAGTTAGTTCGGTCTAGGGGCCAACTCGGGTTGAATGAAATAACATATTTCCCGTGAGAAACCAGATTTATTGCGCAGCTCATAATAAGGTTTCGACTTTCATGGCATGAGTATGTCATTAAAAAAATTAAGAGTATGTCACTAACGTTATTTGCGATTCAAACATTACCTTCTTAATTTCATTCAGGCCTTGAATGAACGATAAAACTTGAATGAAAAAATATGTTAAGTTTATAATTCAAAGAATGAAAAAATCTATAAATTAATTCTTATTCCGTATTTCACAGTTATTTTAGTTATTTATTATCAATGATTTATTTATTATATTTTTCTTTAAGTGCACGTTAGTCTCTCCAGTTCTGAAATGATTTTTCGGTCTATTATTGATTTGAGGGTGATATTTAATAAAGTCCCGCGATAATGAAAATATAAGGAAAGATGAGGAAAGTTTATACGAGAAAGTTATATAACTTAATACGATTTATAAGATTTTCTCCTGCTAGTAGCTTATAGGGGTGGATAAGGGGTGGGGATAAAAAGAGGTATCGCATTATTCCGACGGTGACCTAGTTTCCTTGTAGCGCGAGAGTCCTGGCTCGAGCTTT
Organism: Synergus japonicus; assembly: GCA_900474275.1. Classification (NCBI taxonomy): domain Eukaryota; kingdom Metazoa; phylum Arthropoda; class Insecta; order Hymenoptera; family Cynipidae; genus Synergus; species Synergus japonicus. The sequence continues at coordinate 670 of UCOH01004406.1, read as the reverse complement.
AGGGTGAATGGTCTCTCGCCGATACTAAATAGGTCGCCATGATGCTCCCCATGTATAGTTCCATGATATGCGAGCCCAGTAACTGTTCCACCCTTTTATAAGCCTGAATACACTCGGTCAATGAAAAATGAAGAGAAGGTCACCTACGCTTTTTTTTCACCCGGGTGTGGTCTATCGAATAAAATGAAAATCAGGTTTCGCCAAAAATCTCGAGAATTATATATATACATACATACCTATATTTCCTTAAAATCTTTGGAAATTTACTAAAGATTTTAGGAAAATTTCTTAAAATTCAGACTAAACCATCTGATAATGAAATTACAATATTTCTTGAAAGAATAGGGGATGATGGACATAGAGACTGATGATAGAAGGTGGACGATAAATCCGAGGGAGATAATTGGCTCTCGTTTGTGGAAGAGGCAACCGGAAGAAAGATAAGAAAAAGTGGGGGCAGAAATGAGTAGAGGAAACGGAAGGGAGACACATGAACGGAAAGCGGAAGCGACGAAGCCGCTCAATGGGGCAACCTCCCCATTGAAGGGTCGCTTCGCATTGCGTTTGCGCGGATTCCTTTATTGAGCAACACGATGACTGGAATACGTATGTACTCAAATCTTGCAAAATATTCATTAATATATATGTATATATATATATATATATATAT
>UCOH01004405.1:0-23865 GCA_900474275.1 Synergus japonicus | reverse complement strand
ATTCGTGTCTGCCGACACTAAACGATTTTTTACAAGATTCAATTTGAACGATGAATTTCTTAGAACAGAGCCGTCGACGTGGCCTGAAAATGAAAGTTATATTAAGGGATTGGAGTTAGTAACTAAATTAAAAGTTGTTAATGATTCGGCTGAGAGAGGCGTTAAACTTATGGAAGAATACAACAAATTATTTACGAAAGATGAACAACAGAAGCAGTATGTGCTTCAAGTTGTGACTGACTATCGCCGAAAATTCCCAGGTTATAAAAAAGAGTCATTGTCTAAGACTCAAGATTTTTAGTAAAAACCAACGTTTGTTGCATTTTTCTCGAAAACAGTTAGTCACACGAGAAAAAGTTATAGATAATAATATGTGCATTATGGATAGATCTACAACTTTTGTATAAGGCATTTTTTTATATAAATCATATTTTGAAAAATAAACAAATAAAATTGATTTTTTTCTTGAATTATGTAATTTTTCAATGTTCAAGGGCCCAGGGGCTCCCCTTCCCTTTGTCCGATCGAGCTAAAATTGTACACTAATTATTTTCTCCCTAAGTGGAACCAAACTGGGGGGTAGCATCAATAAAATTCAAACTTTGAAAATAAGAGCCACCCTAATCTACATATAACAGTATCATAACATAATTATTGTTCTTAAAATGTAAAAGAGTAAAAGTTTGAAAAATATATATTTTTAACACCTTAAATGATTTAAATAACTACTTTTTTTATTTTCTTTAAAAATGAAAAATTCAAATTTTTAGCCAAATAACTAAATAGGGTAAGTCAGGCAGAGATTTAACTCTTCACTTTAAAACCACAATATCGATTATTTATTTAATTTCCATTCTTATAGTATTCTTATAGTACCTTAAGTAAAATAGTTTTCTTCTTAATGTAAAAATAAAGTAATTTAAAAAATATATATATAGCAGCGATGCAAGTGCGCTAAACGGAAAAAATGAAGCGAAAAGTTCCGTCTTTCTGTCTTACAGGAATCTGGAGGTACTTTTCATGTCTGTTTTTCCATTTCTTAATCAGATCTTGGTATGTTAAGTTAGGTGAATTTGCTAGTTCAGAGGTAATATTGGGTTCTCGATCAAACATTAACTTGAAAGTGTCTCATTGGTAGTTTGGTTCGGGGTAGTATTTATAACCCAATTGATGTAATGCATGTTCTCGTCCCATTCTTTTGTTTTGAGCTCTTTTAATTAAATTCAGTAATGTGGAATGCATCCTTTCGATATTTTCGATATTTCCATTGGATTGTGGGTTGAATGATGTGGTTTTAATATGTTTAATCCGCAGGGCATTTTCGAATTGCTCCATGACTTCTGACAGGAAATTCGAACCTTGATCTGTTAGGATTGTTTTGGGTACTCCGAACGTATAAACATAATGCTCTATCAGGTTTTCAATTATAGATGCAGTTGTCTCTGTTGGCATTGGCATCAAAACGGTGTATCGTGTTAACCTGTCTTGGAGTGACAACACATATCTGTTACCTTTCGATGTTATAGGAAGAGGTCCAAAAATATCCAATGAAATCTTGTCATTGGGTTTAATAGGTGTATCAGGTATTATGGACTCGGCTTGAGGTGTCCTTTTAATTATTTTTTGAAGTTGACACACTGGGCACTTCTTAACATATTGCTTTATGTTATCACCCATATTTTCCCATGGGCCTATCTTTTTGGCTCTTGCGATTGAATTTTTTTCTCCCAGGTGTTCGTGGGATCTTTTGATGATGTATTCTTGCTCTGCTTTCGTAAGTTCCCCCACGTTTGTAAAGCATAGGTGAAAACTTAGATGCGGGTAAAGGTTCGACAAATATTTCAACATTTCTTGTAAAAGTTCCTTTTCTATTAGAGTGAACAGAGGATCTCCATACTGGAGCCGAACTATCATCAATTTTCTGCTTATTGCTTGTTTAATCAGCCAGCCTAGTTTTCTTAACCAGTCCTCTTCGTTGAAATTTGGCATGTTTTCTTTATTTATTCTGTTCCATAGTTTGCCTATTGCATTGTGTTTTGTCTGAATTACCTATGGGGTAATTTAATTCTTTATTTGGGCACTTCATCACCAGTAATAGTTGGCCGAGCTGGTGTGTCGAATATCTTGGTTTCAGAAAGTTCTTGTTCTGTCCTTTCTTCTTCTGAATCTGTATCTAGTTGTTCTGAACCTTGTGAGGGGATGTTATTTTCAACTATTGGAAAAAGTCTTGACAGGCAATCCGCTACCTTGTTTTCCTTTCCCTTTACGTACTCGATTAATTACCTTAATACCCTTGAGTTCGGATCCTTCACGTTATGGATCCAAATTAAAGCTTTGTGATCAGTCTGTATTTTAAATACATTCCCTAAGAGATATTGTCTTAGTCTCCCAACGGCCCAAACGATTGTAAGGAGTTCTTTTTCACTAGTTGAGTAGTTTACTTCTGCTTTATTCAAGGTCCTTGATATCAATAAGCAGGGGTGTCCTTCTTGTGATAGGACGGCTCCCTATCCTTGGTCTGAGGCATCTGTTGTTAATGTAAGTTGTTTCTTGAAGTCCGGATACCTTAATACTGGTGCTTTGGTTAGACTTTCTTTAAGTTCCATAAATGCTTTCTCACATGTTGGTGTCCAATAAAAAATGCTGTCCTTCTGAGTGAGCCGTGTTGGTGGTCTTGGTTTGAAGTTTTGGTTTTATTTCTTCGGCCGTTATAAGGTGTCGTAGGTACTCCAATTCAGGTTTCAGGTATTCGCATTTGCTGGGTTCCAAGCGTAAACCCAATTTTTGGATGTGTTCGAGTACAAGTTGTAGGTTCTCATTGTATTCCTTGAGGGTTTCACTAAAGATCACAATATCGTCGATATAGACAAAACAGTGTTCACCGATGAGGCCATGGAAAGCTCTATCCATCATACGCTGGAAGGTCGCAGGAGCGTTTTTAAAACCGAAAAGCATTCGGTTATATTCGAAATGACCTTGACTAGTAGAAAATGATGTGACATTTTACACTCTTTTTTCATAGCTATTTGGTGAAAGCCCGCACTCAAGTCGAATGCGGAAAAAAACTTTGCTCTACCTAGTTGGTCCAGAATATCATCTACTACTGGTAATGGATATGCATCCTGATCTGAAACTTTATTCACCTGTCTGTAGTCTATAACCATTCTAAGTTTTCCGCCTTTCTTGGGGACTATCCAGAGAGGGGAGTTGAACGGGGATTTGTATTCCCTTATAATTCCTTTTTCCAGAAGCTTCTTTGATTTATCCAAGGAGAACTCACGATATTTTTCGGGGAGTTTATGCGATCTTAGGTTAATAATTTTACCTGTGTTTAGTAAAATCTCGTGCTCAGTTAAGTTGGTACAGGGCAATGGGTCCCCAGGTAATGTGAAGACTTCGTGGTACTGTGTAATGAGTTTCCTAATCACTTCCTGTTCTTTATTTTAGAGAGGCTTAATAGCTCTTAGAATCTTAGGTGATAGTTTAAGATGTTTTCTGTTACCATCTTCTCGCCATCATTCCCTTTCTGGGAAAGATTTGCATTTAGTGAATATATAGCTGAGACCTTTTCATATTTTTTTTTCTTCTGGTATTCTAATTTGTTGGGATGTATAATTAAAACAAGGTATTTTTACTCTGCTTTTATTTATGTGGTATAAATCGTCTGGAATTTCGGACTGGTTTTCAATCCAAATTGTTTGATCTTCATTTTCTGATACCTGGATGTTGCATATTTTGGTTGTGTATGCTGCTAAATATTCTCCGCCTTCCAGTAATTCCATCTTAAATTTGTCTACTACTAGATTCTTCTTCGTTATTGCGTATTTGTCGTACTTTTTAAAGAAGAGTAGCCCTATAATTCTGTCTTCAGGAAGTGGAAAGTCATTAGGTATTAAATGAAAAAGGTGTGTTTTCCCAATATATGTTCTGTATATAGCTTCCGGTGTTAAATGCTTATCGTTTCCCGTTTGGAATATTTTTTGAAATTTTATTCTTTTTTCGTTGCCTACCTTTTTTTCTTTTAGAAGGTGGCCAAAATTCGATTTTTAAATAAAAATTCAAAAAGTCTACGGAATTGGCTAAGAATAGTTACTCGGAGGTTATTGGCGTCGCTGATTACGAATATGTAATAAAAAATACAACATTCAAAATGGCGGATCAAATATGGCGGCGAAGATTTTGGAAAGTATACGGAATTGGCTAAGGATAGTTTCCTGGGGGTTGTTGGCGACGTTGATTACAAATATGTAATCAAAAATTCCAAATTAAATATGGCGGCGAAGATTTTGAAAAGTCTACGGAATTGGCTAAGAATTGGGTTTTGGGAGGTTTTTGGGGTCGATTTCGCTTACGAATTATCTTGAGTTCCATCTTCCTCTTCATCGGTCAATTCAATTTCATCTAGAAGCATTTCAGCTTCTGAAAAACCTGTTACTTCTTCTCGATCTTCTATGTCGGAACTGAATGTTTCGGGTTGATTTATTCAAGAAGTTTATATTTTGCATGTATGGGGCATTATTCCTCAAGTGTACCACCCTCAGAATTCGACTTTGTCTGATCCAACTTAAACTTGGGTAAAGTATAGTCCTATTATGTACAACTTTAGTGGAAAACAATTTTTTCGATTTTGTGCGGTTTCGTGCTATTTGGAAAGAATTAAGCTCCTTTCCTATGAAATATACCAAATTTTGTCCAACATGTTTTTGATAGCTTTTTTTTTAAATTGAAAATTTGACCGATTTTTTTCAAAATCAAAATAGTTTTGACTTTTGCAGAAAAAGTCATGTTTTTTTTTGTCTAAAAATAAAGCTTAAGTCTTTATCTTTCGATGCTGTAAATTTCATCTTGCCGTTTTTTGTTGTTTTCGAAAAATTAAACAAAGAGTAAAGCGCCGCGCCGTCGACGCTCGAGACTACTGGTCTTCTCGCTCGGTGGAACTTCTTCGGACTCATTTATCGGATCAATTATGAATATTTATTATTTATTAAACTGCTCTCTGCATTGTACAGGATTGAGACTGTCATTAAAGTTTTCTAATGCCTGCCTTACAGTCATTGTAGGGACGCAATATTAAGGAAATAAATTTCTATCTAATAAATATATTGTAATATGTGGAAATAGTGTCATCGTGTACGTCATTATTGTGTTACGTGTAGAATTCGATTTTATTTATAAGCTATTTTAAACTTATCCTTCTTTCCCTTCATTTTTCTGATTGCTTGCAAATTCTTAACTTTCTCATTTACTAAAAATAAAATACTTCTTTGGTCTTTTCGATATTTTCTTTTCGGTATTTTCTTTTCGGTACACTGCTCTGTGCATTATATTGGGTTGAGACTGTCATTAAAGATTTTAATGATTGCATTACAGTCATTGTAGGGACTGAGAGAGCAGTTTAATAAATAATAAATATTCATAATTGATACGATAAATGAGTCCGAAGAAGTTCCGCCAAGCGAGAAGCCCAGTAGTCTCGAGCGTCATCGGCGCGGCGCTTTACTCTTTATTTAATTTCTCGAAAACAACAAAAAGCGGCAAGATAAAATTTACAGCATCGAAGACCAGGAAAAAATCTATCAAAAACATGTGGGACGAAATTTTGCATATTCCATAGGAAAGGAGCTTAATACCTTCGAAATAGCACGAAACCGCACAAAATCGGGAAAATTTGAAAAATTCCCCTTCCGCTATCTCGGTAAATTTTTATCTAATCGAAAAGACTATATTCCTCTAAAGTTGTACCTCGTAGGACTATAGTTTATCCAAGATTTAGTTGGATCAGACAAAGTCGAATTCTAAGGGTGTTACACTTGAGGAATAATACCCTATATACATATATTGTATACATTAACGGTGTTAATTATCATTTTATTAATATCATTTATGCGCAAGAAATGTGGACTGAAAGAAGATTACCGAAACAAGTAAGCTCGCTCGTCTGCGGTCCACGTTGATGTAATTGGAACAACAAATGACAGTGTGAGCCAGCGCGCACGCGGCCATGTAATTTCATTCATATATTTCAGAACTCAATATGTTGCGTTTTGTCGGATTATGAACAATCGGAAGAAGGTGCTTTGCTGAAAACTCTTGTTTTTCATTTACTAATAATGTGATTGTATTTGACTGCTATTAAAAATTACAGATTGAACTGTTTTCTTACAAATTTAAAACCTTGGTGAATTAAATAAATCGATGTAGGAGGTTAGAAATCAATTTCTCATTTTTTCGAATTCAAAAATCGAATTTTGGCCACAAAACCGAGTTTCCTGGTCCACTGTGCACAGACACGAGAAACGTATTCGTCACTTATCTAATACATACAAACCTAATTCTATTCCCATCTTAACACTACAACAAACAACACAATTCTCTATCGCAGAATATCGCATGTTGAGTATACTAGTCGAAATGTTCTTTATATACTAATTAGTCAAATTTTCACCGCTTATGAGACTGTCCAGGACTTTTTGTAATACCAGTGCGCTATTTTTAACTTTAGGTACTTGTACATTTTCTCTCGAACTGAATTAAAAACTTTCACAATTTTTTTACAATTCGTCGTGAACTGAACTTGGCTTTTTACTTACATTTTTTATAGTAAATATATAACTAGTTTTCCTAAATTATTATCGAAAATTACAAGACTCATTTGCATTTAGTATCAAAAAGTTCGAAACCTTTTATTAAGAGTCATTCAAAATCTCCAACATTTTGGTATCCGTCCAAAACTTCTAGACTAATTCTACACTTTTTATAGGACATATTTTTTTCCGTGTAGATGCAACAAAAAATTGTTCATATTAATTAACAAGCTCAATTTGAAAATATTCAAAAGGAATTAGTCTTTATTGTTTTAGAGGGGTTCGAGGGGGTTGACGGGGATTTCATATGGTGGAATCATCGGGTACACGGAAAAAATTCGTTCCAGAAGAATTACCGAATTAGTTCAGAGATTGAGGATAGGAGAAAAATTCGGTTGATATCAAATAATTTTTCAGGAAAATAACTCGAACCGTTCTAAGAAAATTACCGAACTCATATTAAACACTGAAAGTTTGTTTTATAAAGGTAAAAATTAAATGTAACGAATAAATTTCAAAGAAAATATAAAACAGTTTGATAATCTTCACAATATTCTTCAGGAAAATTTCCATGTATCTAACAGATTTTTTATTATTCTTCTGCCAAGAGAATGCTGAATCTTGGATTGGAAAAATTCCCGAACTCTGCCGTAAATCAGAATGCGCATCTGTGCACGTTTCATCGTCCTGAGCCGGCCCGGTGAAGCTAAACAAAGATTTTGATTTATATCATCAACGTAATATAGCCGCGAGGCTTAGTCGTTAGGGTTAGGTAGAAATATACGTTTTCGGATTGTTCGAAACCCCAGGCATTTAAGATTTTTTAAGAACTTCGAATATATGTATACAAAAAATAAGTATATTATAAATATTTATTTGTAAATATATAATGTAGATAAATAATGTTAATGTTATAAATCATTTCTAACCACGAAGCAGAGAAAAAGGAATATTTTTTTACTGTTTAAAATAGCGCGGCGTCCTTGAAATTTTCCCGAACTCCTCTATAATTTCTATAGTCGCGCTACTGGATTCTCACCGAACTCACTTCAGAAAGTTTCTGCACTATCCAGGAATTCATCCTGAATTACTTTTAAATCTTCTGAAATTTATCTTTAATTTTTTTAAAAAAGGTCAGTGATTTTTGCTTCCTCATAGAGGAAGCTATGTAGTGGTGACAAAATCCAGTTTCCTAAAAAAGGTTTTTTTGAACATATTTCAAGGGCAATATATCTAATATGATGATCTGAAAAGATGTACGGATGTGTGTGTGTGTGTGTGTGTGTGTCACGATCCAGCAATTTCTTGATAGCGCGTAGAGATAAATTGATGAAATTTTGCATAGTTATTCCACTATATACTTAGTTGAATTTCTTACAAGGGTTTCACAAAATATTTAATTTTAAAAGTTTTATGTACTTTTATAATTTTCGTAAAATTCATTTTTCCACTATAACTCCTCAAATATTGAAAATTTAAAGCTGGTGTAAGGGAAATGAAGATTCCTTTCATCGAGACGAATCGATTGACCTACATGATTAATGCATTTCATTAAAAAATAAGGAAGTTATGTTTATTTATAATTTTGAAAGTTAATTTTTCGCTCTATATTTTCAAATAATCAAAATCTTGAGTTGACGTAAGGAAAATGAATATTCTTTATGTTGAGACGAATCGATTGACCTGTATGATGAATGCATTTCATTGTGAAATAAGAAAGTTATGGTTAATTGTATTTTTAAAAAACTAATTTTTCAACTATAATTTCTGAAATAATTAAAATTTAAAGCTGATGTAAAGAAAATTAAGATTCTTTGCGTCTAAACGATGTATGTCAATATTAAAAATTATTATTTAAAATTTAAAAAAATGTTCAAAAAATATATAAACTTCTTATTGCTTCCTCTATGAGGAAGCAAATCATATTTGCTTACAGGAAGCAAAGTGCTCATTGAATGAGTACAAAAGTTGGTACAACTTCACAGCTAGTTAAAATAAGTAGATCCGTAATTTTTATTGAGTTCTTCTCATATCCTCAATCTCTGAACTAATTCGGTAATTCTTCCGGAACAAATTTTTTCCATGTAGAAGAGTGCGAGTGGACCTGAATGCGCGCCTCTACATTTTTCATGGGCAACTAATTCTAAGTGCGTGGTTAAAAGAGTGCAGGGGAAAATCAAAGCTTTCGATTGACGCGCCTCCTCGAATGTTCACGGATAACTAGACTAGCACCGCATCTACTGTAATAATATCTTTGGGAATTACGTAACAGTCATATCGGGATGCGTCATACACTAATGACTATAACACTGCAGAATTTATAATCTTGGTATATTATGCTGAAATGAGAGGAAAGGGGACAGGAACTGCCATGTGGGGGCGAATGTAATTAATGCATAATGTACCAATTAATTAACAAGTTTATTTAACGTTGAGAGTTGCTCCGGTCAAATCAAAGTAAAGAGTACAGAAAAAGAAACTGACTATAATCAATAGCTGAGCTGTCTCCGCGCAGTAGTCAGCTGGTCCGTAGAGAAAGAGAGCGAGGTGGCCGAACGACAATTCGCAGCACCACTGCTCGTCGGTTCAGGCCCCGCCCCCAAGCCTGCACTCAGGCAATCAAAGTAACAGCCATGTTACAAATTTTGCAGAATTATTTTATGGATACAAAAAAATTGTAATATATTTTAAATCTTCTTCAATAAATTTATGCATAAATTTAGAAAAAATTTGTATATTAAATATGTTTAAAAAATTGTCGAAAAAAGAATTGTTTTCGAAAATAGGATATTTTCTGTTAAATAACTTTTTACTCTGTAGCCCCACTCTCTTTCAAAGTCAAGTTTTTCCATGTTGAGCGTAAAAAATTTAATTTTAGTTCTTTCTACACCAAAAGAAAAAGTGTTAAAACTCGGTATTTTTTCGCATTGAACTTACAATTCTATTTATAAAAGGAGTACTATTATAGAACGAAAAAATATCTAATCATACTATTTGTTGAGTAAAATTAGGAAATCGAATTTCAAGGATAGAACTTATTTTTTTTTCTTTCCAGAAAACTAGCATATTTCGTAGACCTCTTCGTGCGAGTGAGCAACGTAGTTGCTATAAAAATGTATCAGCAATTGGGGTACATAGTCTACCGAACTGTTTTAGAATATTATAGTGGGGATCCAGATGAAGATGCTTATGGTAAGTTCTCTTTCATATACATTCTTAATATATTTGGAGCAAATTTTGTCTGTATTTCATTTTTTGGACATGGTTAGTGGTTACTGTATTACGCTTCTTAGAATTTTAATGATTGAAATAAGCAGTGCAACTGTGGTGCTCTCGCGCCTGAGTGCTCTTTTACATCTCTGTCGGTTAGTCTTCTACATAAGAGTAAAGAGTTAATGAATAAAAAAATTGGACAAAAATAATTTTTTATCTTTTGCACTCTCGTGTATTTTCTGCATGCTGTCGACCAGTCGAAGGAGGAGTAAAACAGCAGTGAGGAGTGAGCGCCAGCTTAAATTTATAAGGTCAAAAAGCTAGAGTAAAATAACGCCAGAGTTGAGAAAAGTTTCTAACTCAAAAATATAATGAAACTGATGATACGATATTACATTTGTATTATTTTTGAAGATTTTCAGTTATCATAGGTCCTCACCTAAACACTTTTCCACTTATTTTTAATTCATTCATTTTCATTATTATAATTATTTATCAAAGCTTGTTTACTTTCTTCGACTGTAGCATCAGATAACGTCAAATTTAAGGGCATTTGAAGATCAAATCGGCAAAAAAATCGATTGACAGAAGGTGTCTATCATTTCTATATTCTGAATCCAAATCTGGAATCCGTTTGATTCCATCAAGTCTGCATCAAAGTCAATTCAAGGTCAAATTTTCAAAATGTGAAAAAAGTGAAATTTTGCCTGCAAATTCTGAAAGAGCGAGAAATTTTACGTCCAGATATGGTATTCATTTTTATTTTTATGATGATCCTAATGGTCATTTCAAGGTCAATTTAAATTAGTAACTTGATACTTCGAATGACGATTGCAGAAATACGAAAATGTGTCTTCATGGAACTTGATTACAGTTTTCATATGTTTTGAAGGTCGCTGAGTCCAAATTCAAATTCCAAATACTCAGCTCCATTTTTGGATATTCCTAAATCTCTTAAGATATGATTCGACTTCTTTTGATGGAACTTTTCTAGGCTCTTAGAGAAGAAAATCAATATCTTTCACTGTGTCGACTCTCATCAGAGCATACAAAATATTATATTTATTAGGTATGTTTAAGACAAATGTACTCGTCGTAGAGAACGTGGCTGCATGTATCTCAGCTCATACAGTTTTTTTAGATTTAAAATTAAATTTTATTTTATTCGGGTTTTTTTGGGGGATTTTTTCGGGGTGGATTTTTTTTTTGTAATATCTGCAAGTAATGCGAGGCATCCCGTATATTTTCAATTTTCTGTCTATGAATCGAAGAATTTTTCGTAAATTGTCATCAACTTGTTAGATAACTGATAGGTTTGGAGCAAATATGAGACCGTATACAGATAGAGCGATCCTCAAAATCATAGAAATACTAGTTATCGCCTCTCAAATGACTTGATTGACCTCAACAAGACTTATTTTTCTCATAAATATATTCTTTCTAAAGTGTAATACAAAACAGTAATTATAAAACAAACGATGAAGTTGATAACTTTTAGTTAGATAATTCGTGGAAGAAAGCAATTTTATGTAATAATTAAAGTGATAACACAAAATTTTGTAGATCTGTAGGATCAATTGAAAGGATTTTTTTTTAAGAACCATGTTTTAAACATGTGTTTCCTGAATAATTTTTAGAAACATTAATTATTGAACGTACTAGATCAAGTAAAAAAGTAATGTATAAAGTACAATCTTATAAAAATATTTCAGGATTATAAAGTATAGTGACTTTTTTGCCTTCTTAAATCACTTAAAAAATATGAACATAATTTTTCGGAGTCATTCATTTTGTTCATCCTTGATCACAGGGTTTTGAAGCCTAAGCAATAACTGCTTACTTTGTTGTACAAAGTTTGCACCCTTTTAATTTTTCAACTGCTTTCTGGAGATTTGGTGCCACTATCTGGATGCAAATTAAAAAAATATCGTTGCAAGCACTCCAAGAAACAGGCTTAGGATTCTGGATATCGCCTGTTCCAGACAAAAAAGGATGCATATGCCCACATAAGTGCATCGATAAAAGATTAACTTGAATCTACATGTATTTCGTCAAATTTCACGTGATACCGCGTCTGTTCAGAATCTGAAAGTAGGAAATAAAGTGTGTTCTATTTACTTGGTACTATGCTAAAATAGAGGTCAGTTTATCGACTTTCCAGTCCGGAGACCACACTGTACTTCTACCTTAGAGGTAAAAAGGTAAAAAATTATAAATAAACATGGATGTAATTAATAAGGAGTTTATAGAGTATTTTATAAAGTATTTTATTCAGCAAATACAAGTTCGAACGCGCCGAATTTATTCAACAAATCTATTAACAAGTGATGGCATTTTTAGAGTTGAGAGGGTTACAGGAGCAACTAGAAGAATGGGGTTGGTCCGTTTAGGGTTAACTCGACTTATTATTGTTGGTAAATGCTAAAACAATTTTTTGCAAATTTTTCTGCCCAAAAAAATTTGGGGCAAAAACCGCCAAAATCGACCGTCATCCTTTGTGTCATATGTAGAATGATTTTTTGCACGACTTCTTTTTTTAGTCCTTTTGAACAGTGAGAGGTCCTCAACATTTCTACGTAGAGTCTGTCAAGATTGGCATAATCATACGTATAACTTAACTAATTGTTTAGGTTCCTTCCGACTTCGTTTATTGAATTATTATCGATGTGAGATAGCGCCACGGTGGATGAAAAAGCAGGTTGCGGTGGAAACCAATCTATTGGCACACGGGTTGGTGGACCTAGTTGGTTGCGTTAGTGGGACTGAGGGCGAATAATTTGTACTCGAGAAGAGGATTCGGGGATCGGAATCTCCGGATGTTGGGTTTAGGGATTGATGTCTTCCAGGGAAACGACTCGCCCTGTTGTGGCGAACAGGAATCTCGATGTCTTCTTGTTCTTCTCTTCCTTTGGTTCTCTATAAGGTCTCGCTGAAATGGGGATATGCAGGATGCGAAGAAAAGAAAGGAATGCTTGGAGTAAGTTTAGGATTTTTATTTTAGTAGTCAATTCATAAGATGCTTACACAATGTTAGCTGGGAAGGGACTGATGATTTAGACTTTGTGCCTTTGTCTTTATAGGCATGGCTGGGAACTCCCTCCATCTAGGTCGTTCGTGATTGGCTCTTGGGAAAGAGTAGGAATATTACGAAAGTCCGTAAAATGGGGATTATGGCTTTTTGTTAGTATCTTGAGCACGGATGATGGAGAGAGCTCCTGGTTTTTGTGACGTAATTGAGCAGAGTCAAAGAAGGACTTTTCTCGTTATGAAAATATTTCTAAGTCTATCTGACAGTTGAGGTTAGGATGCCGAATTTGGTTAAAAGAAAGTTTAAACTACGTGCTAAAAAATATTTTATCTGATATCTATAAGAGGAATTCCTCTAAAAAAGGAGAAGACTATGCACCCTGTGAATTTTAAGGAAATTTAAGATTTTATGGAATTTCAGAAATTTCAACAGATTTTATAAAATATTCAGCTTAAAAAAATTTGAAAGAGTTTCAAAATATATTACAAAATTTTCATAAATTTGAAAAGTTGCTATGAAATTTTAAATTATTTTAAATGACTTTTAATCCTGTTGAAGCATTGGACGAAAAAATGGAAACAAATACAGAAAAAAGCGAAATCTGTGGAATGCCTTAAAATTCGACATTTTGTCCACTTCTTTGCAATACGCAGTGTTTGAGGCGGCAAAAATAATGTGTTCTAAGAGTCGTTTTTTTTTATCGATGTTTTTTCGATTGTACTACAGGGGCTATCTGTTTATTTCTTACAAAATAAATTTGTTTGGCTAAAATGGGAATTTTTACAAGTGGTGTGACGCGGGTTAGAGGGGTGCGGGTGAGCAGTACTTACGTTTTGTCAAGTTCCTATCCAACTAAAAGAGACACAAAAATTCACTGGAAGGGTGGTTCAATCACTTAGAAAAATTGTGTGAATCTCGCTATGTACTGCAAAACCCGAACACTTACGAAAATCGTGTAAAAAAATAAGTTTGATAAATCGCGTACAAAGTTGCTAGACCTGTCAGCTCTTTCGCAGCGACGCCAAGTTAAGATTACTACAAAGTGCATTCGAAGTACAGTCGGTAAGGCCGGTCATATACAATCGAAAAAGCATCAAAAAAAAAAAACGAAACTTCGAACACATTACTTTTGCGGCTACAAACACCGTGTATTGCAAAGATGTGGACAAAATGGCGGATTTGAGTGAGTCTACATTAATTTTTAGTTCCAACACGGTTAAGGAACTTTAACGAAATTATCCATAAGTTAAAAGTACTTTCAATTGGTTAAAATTCCATTAATGATAATAATGCGAAAAATGTGCACAAATTGAAAACGATAATTAAATGCATTTTTTAAATTACATATAAATAATTATGAAACTGCTATCGAAATAAGTGATTTATGTACTTAAAAGGGCATTTTGTGCACATAAATCGCAAAATAAGCAATTTATGCACCGAAGTATAGACGGCTTTATGTGTATAATTGAAAAACTCAAATTATATGGCAATCGGCTTCTGAGGATGCGAAATTATGCGGCCTTAAAATTGGGTCTGATAGTCCCAAAATATCATTAAAGATTGATATTTACTCATTCCTACCACTATTGGAAAATTATGTGATAAAGCGCTTGCATAAAGTTCACATCCCTAATCATCTGAAAGAAATAATAAAATATATATTTTTGGATGTTAACTTTAAATTATTCAACTATTAATATAAGGCTTCGAAATGAATCCGATTTCAGACTGCTCATTTTCTACTTTTTATGTAGCAACGAATGTTGTTACATAAAAGTTAATGCGTTCAAATTAACTTAAACTATGTTTATACATCCAGATCCAAGGGTGCGTATTTAGGCATGTATGCTATACTTGAGTATAAAAATAATTCTGGGATCGGATGCGGAGATAATAAGGAGGAATAAGACAACAATTCTCTATAAGAGAATTCAGTTCCATTGTATGATTCTCAGATTTATAAAGGGAACTGAAAAATCTCAGCCAGCGATAGAAAATTTTGCATATTTATAGCTTGCGATTTCTGATGTTTCATCGATAAAGTCTTGGTGATATTTTTGAAATTTGGCAGAGTTTTTCCGTGATTTTCATCTCTTTGTGTTTACTTTCTAATGTCACGCAGTTTAGAGCTCTTCAATTTCTGCCCATGTAGTGTATACTATTTTTCTTCTTGCCCGGTCGAAAGTATAAAAATAATTGCATGTGTGCATTGGAATATACAGTACCGTCGGAAATTGTCCGTACGATTGGCGCAGGCACTATTGAAAATCACTGCTGGTATTACGAACCAGCTTTAAACAAAGTATAATTTTGTCATTCGATTTTTAATTGCGGTAATTTTTAATAGAATTTGTAACGTGAGGAGAGAGAGAGAGACTTCTTACTGAAGGTAGAAGTCGGCGTTGGATGTTGAAGAGAGTTAGCTTTGATTTAGCTTCTTACCTAGGACGAGCAGAACTGAGTAGGGATTTTTACAGAGTTTGGAAATTTGATTTTGCTGACCTTTGTGGATACGGCGACAGGTTGTGGCGTGACTTCAAAATGCTGATGCTTATTTAGCACCGACTTATCATTTTTTTATGGCACGTGTATCGAAGATTCTTCAAAGTTACATTTTTTCATTTGAATTATTAAAATCATTATTCCAACGATCAACAAAAATCACCAAGACTCATTATTAATATTATTAGTACTTCTTTTTGGACATTGAAATTGTTATCGATTATCGGAATTTTAATTTCAATGGATTATTCCCAAAATTTTAAAATAGCTAGTTATTATTATATTATTAAATTATAAAATTACCAATTCAATGTTTATTAATAGTAAACATTGTTAATTAACATATTGAAGTCACGTTCTGGCTGAAAGATATTAGGGGAGTAAAATATATACGAAGGTATCGCTTATTAAGTTTTAATTGTCGCTGTCACGTTCTCGCTCTCTCCAATGCGCTGTCCCGCGTAATTAGAACTAAGGCGCTACGGGGGAAGAGCAGCAATCGCGGTCACTGACCTTTTGAGAAATGAACTTACGTGGATTCCATGAGAAAAGGCCATAATTTATTAAATTGCCGTTTCTCATAGAGCCCGTCGAAACACTGGCTTTGAACTGCGATAACTCGGTGAAAAAAGAAGATAGAATTTAAAAAAAAAAAAAAAGTTGGAAAGCATATGAAATTCCACGTCTAGTGGTGCCAATCACATTTCTTTTTGACCTTCTACAAAGAATACAGAACGTAAGAAGTTTTTAAAAAAAATTAAAGATTTTCACAAATATTGTACCTCGAATTCAACTTTTTGCAAGACCTAAGAAAATTGTTGCAAAAATTGGAAAATTATACGACATAGAGCCTAAAACTTTATCTTCAATTTAAGGAGTTGTATACACTTATTATTGGAAAAAAGGGTTTTTTCACGAATTTTTTTTAAAAGACGATAAATTTTTTTAAGAACAAACCACTACGCACCTATTTGTACATGTTTCAAAATATTTTATCCCAAATTTGACTGAAAAATATTGACATTTGTAGGCACTTCGTCCGTTTAGCCAAATCACCTTTTTTCAAACATCTTTCGCGGTGTCCTTGATAAGTGGAAAATAGATCACCTGCAATCAATCTAACTAAGAGCTTTCTTTAGTTTATATAATTTTACTCTACTTGGACGAAGTATTTGTTGAAATAAGTATTTTTGCAAAATGGTGAAGAATTTAAAAAAAATCGATTTTTAGGTTTCTGAAAATTCAGTTTTTTCAGTCCCAAAAAAAAAGTTTTCTTTCAAATGGGAATTTCTTCGTCCTTCGTTATACAGTAGCCTGAAAAAAATTAGATTGATAGATGACATGGTTTTTGAGAAATCGTGGACACCGCAACGGGCATTTTTGAAAAATCACATTCCGAGATAATCGCGTTTAAAGTTTCGAATACTTGGAGGTAGCGCGCTGTTAACAGCTGTAACTTAGGTTCTTGTGCTCAGATCTCTATGAAATTTGGAGAAAATAATCTTAAAGAAATGTACTTTAAGAAAATGTAAAAAAAAATTTTAGATTTTTTCGACCAACACAAGTATATATAACCCCATAAGCCAAAGAAACTTAATTGGTTCTCGAGATACGATTAAAAATGTTAATTGTATTTGAGTTAAGTTTTAATCGACGATCACGGTTCTCGGTCGGTTTACTGCTCGCCTCCTTCAAATACGATTGAACATTTTTAATCGTATCTCGAGAACCAATAAAGATTTTTTAAGTTTCTTTGACTTAAATTAAAGATAAAGTTTTAGGGTCTATGTCGTATAATTTTCAAATTTTTGCAACAAGTTTCCTAGATCATTCAAAAAGTTGAATTCGAGGATTTTAGAATGTCAAAAAAATCTGGTTGGCACTATTAGACGTGGAATTTCATAAACTTTCCAAATGGTTTCTTTTTTAATATTCTATCTTTTTTTTTCACCGAGTACTGTAATGATGCGTGCCCCGACATTTTCGGCAAGAGCTGAGCGAGTGCTGCTGGTGAAAATGTGCTCCTTAAGGTCGATAGAACCTTAAGTAAATTAGTTAACTTTTGCATTCAAAGTTCTAATTTAATTTAATTTAAATTTAAAACGCATAAAAATATAAATTATAAATGTAAAAAAATTAACTAAAACATAAAAATATAAATAATATAGAACTAATATATATATAGGTACAAGCGTCCTGTAAGGCGCAAGATTCACGAAGGGGACAAGCGTGTAGGTGCACTCATTTTTTTTAATACATTCCCATCTAAGAAGTCATGAAAGAACGGATATTCTCATTTGTATTAAATTTTCAAAACTTTTAGAATCGGAATGTAGTGAATGTATGTGTCTATGTATTTGCTGACTTTAAAAATACAAGTTCTATGATAAAGGAGGACTGCTATTACAAAAGAAGTAAAAATAAACTTATAAGTTTAAGATAAATATGCATAATGTATTAGTGCAATAGTAATGTATGTACTAATAAAGTGACAGTTCTCTTTGGCCGAGTTTTTGCATTGTGCTATTCGAATAGAAAAAAAGCTCTAACTTTTAGACATGCACTTATAAAGTTGTGAATCGATCGAATGATTTCAGTGTTTATATTTGACAGTAATAAGTGGAGATTGTTTTCGGTTACGATATCAATGTTGCGCAAGGAATGATTTCTAATTGGCGAGTAGAAAAGACTATCAAATCTGCTGTGGGTCGATTACAGTTGTTCCAACTTTCGTGGTTAGCTTAATGATGAACCTAGAGGAAGCTCTTATTTAAGTGAGAATGCGTTTATGAGGAGACGGAGCATTGGACAGACGATACTATAGAGGTATCGCGTCAATTTTAAGGATTTTTCTGTATATATAGCTAAAATTGATATTTTCCATTCTCAACCGATGTCTCGAGAGAAATCAATCTTGGTATCTATCAGCCAAGGCATCAATTTGGGTTTTAAGTTTGTGTCTATTAAGTTCCAACAGATTGTGATTTAAGCCCACTACCTCCAAGCATCCTTTAAGCTGACCTAGCCAGTTATATTTAATATTTTTGTTTGTCGTTTTTGCTAACTTTAGCATACAGAGTTTAGAATGACGCGAGTCTTTCATATCAGGAATCTTTGTTACCCAATTCAACGCCTTTTTTAATATTTGGAATGATACACAAGGTAGCTATCAAAGCTATCTAAATAATTCAAGCCAATCTCTGCAAGTTGTTTCCGATAAAGCACTGTTACAATAGGCCTCCACAAGCATTCGATGTGATTCGGCAGTCGATTTCTTCAAATTGAAGCAAACAAGTAGAGCTTCCCGCAAATGCTATTTTTCTGGCACAAAACTAGACATGATTACTCAAGGAAAAATTTATGTTGTATAAAAAAACTGACTATGTGCACTGATTTATGTAGACAGGTGTCTAACTCACACAAAAAAAAGCGTTTCTATTGTAGCTAAATATGTTCACTACCGCTATCTCTGAGCAAACAGCGGATTTAAGCTTATACACCTGGTAATTTTCATTTTCCCGAACACGCCAGTTTTCAAGTTAATCCGTTCATTAGAACTTGAGAAATCATGTCAAACGCGTTGGAAAAAGTAGTTTCGGGAAGAACGTGTTTAAAGATTTGATCAAAATTGCTATGGCTATTGTTATTGCTCACTCGCTGTCACTAAAATGGCTATAACTCTGTCAATAATCGAAATTATGATATATAATAATCGATATATTAATTATAATAATCGGAATATTAATAATATTTATAATAATAATCGAAATTATAATATATAATAATCGAAATTGGAAGTCTAATCTTTGAAAATATGCACAAAAAAAATCGATTTTTTGAAAATTCTAGACTAGAATACCCCCTTAAACAAAATTGGACTCAAAATCTCCCTGTCGGACTCTCTCAGTGATTAATAAATCCTTCGAACACTCATTCCTCACTTTGATGCAAGTTGAGACTCTCTCATATAAACTTTTTAAAATCCTAATTATTTTTCAGCTGACTCCCATATCAAATAATTTTAACTAAATGAGTGAACTACTTAAAGTAGTTATGGGCATACTTATGGGCATGCTCTAGAAAAGTCCACTACAATGGCATAGATATGTCTATTCTTTTCTTCAACACGTGCACGAAAACCATGTATTTTCGAGCGTGTGAAGCGAGTTGAAAGTTGCTGTTTCCAGAGCTGTGAAAAAAAACAGAAAAAAACTCCTAACAGGTAAAAAAAAACTCCAGCTGGAGGTAAAAAAACTCGCAACAGTACTGCCTCTGGCGGAGAATCTTGTAATCGCACTATTCTAACCTCTGAAAACAGCAACTTTCAGCTCGCTTTACACGCTCTCAAATACGTGTTTTCGTGCACTTTTTGAAGAAAATATCATATGCAACTAGGGATATAGGCGTTTTTGTCTCGTGCAACATATGAAAAACTCGTCTTCGTTCTCGGGGCGTCTTCGGCGCCTTCGTGCTACGACTCGTTCTACATACGTCACGCTCGACAAAAAACGCCTGTATGTATCCTAAGTGACATCAAAAACTATCGGCCTTTTTTTTGTTGCTTCTTGCTGCTCTATCCATAGCCTTGATATTTCGATCTTGTTCTATGATCATAGATCTTGGATTTTCTTGTTCAACCTTTAGTTCTTGATTTTCCAACATGATTGGGTCCATTTTATTGTAAAGAGTAGAGAGGTTTCCAGGTTGCCCATTTTTTGAATTAACAAGTCGAATTTGTCCTCAGAGATTTAAAGAGCCATTTTCGCAAGTTTCTAGATTTATTCAGAGGTGAGAGCACTGACACTTTGAGCAATTTCCACAGCGAACTGACAAGATTTCTGGGTCAGAATACAACAGTTATTTTTGACAATTCAATTAGCAGAGATGCTCCCAGAGTCCACCAGACACCAGAAACCGAACAATCGTGTCCACCAGAAATTCTGAAAGCACCTTTCGATTCACACCTTATAAACTCAGATCATAAACAATCAAGATTTTGACGAGCGAACAGATAAGCAACCGACAGCCATACTTGCTTAGCAAGCTCTCCATCGGAATGTAGTGTAGATGGTTCCGTTTTCTTTTCCATCTACTAGGAAAGATACTTGCTCAGGTTGAATAATATAAAAATTTGCAGCATAATATTTTTTGCTAGCATGCGTTGTTCTAAGTAGACTGTTTTCCTAATTACGAGCTTCAATCATATCCACAAAGTTTTGCTTAAGGGGTTATATACACTTGTATTGATTTGAAAAAAGTTGATTTGGCTAAACGGACGTAGTGCCTACAAATGTCAATATTTTTCAGTCAAATTTGGGATAAAATATTTTGAAACATGTACAAATAGGTGCGTAGTGGTTTGTTCTTAAAAAAATTTATCGTCTTTTTAAAAAAAATTCGTGAAAAAACCCGTTTTTTCCAATTATAAGTGTATATAATCCCTTAAATAGATTTATAGCAAAATCTTTTTGTTCTTGCGCTACGTTACTTTCGTTAACTGTAGTTTTCAAATTTTTTGAACACCTTTGAAAAGCTATTGCGAAACCATTTATCATGGGTTGCATAATGGATTCTGTAGTACATTGTTTGGAAGTTAGAGTTAGGTAAAGATTAGCTAAATCTGTAACCTTGAATGAAGATAATTCTGAGGAATCAATTTGAGATACACATACTTTATTATGTTCAGAATTTTCATAATGAATAATTTCCTGTTTACTGATTTGTTCCTCAGAAGGAGTAAACTTAAAGTTTTCCTCGGAATTTTTTTGCCAACGATGATATATACCAAGGTGCAAACTGAGCACATTCTTTGTTCATTCACTGTTAACTAGATACAGAGGGATGACGGGTTAGCTCCGGTAACGGAATAGCCCTGGTCTCCCCTATGTGATAACTGAATATTCAATTATTTCACTTCCTTAAATTGGAAAATTCTAGAATGTTTCATAATATTCTGAAATATAATAAAATGTACTTTTAATGATTATTCTTTAATTCTATAATAGTTTATAAACTTCTATAAAAATTCTGGAACGTTTTGAACTTTTTCAGATATGAGAAAGGCGCTGTCCAGAGATACGAAGAAAAAATCAGTAATACCATTAACCCATCCTGTGCGGCCAGAGGAAGTGGATTGATCTTCATCATACTATAAAACAACATGAAGGATAATTGATAAACTTTCTTTATTTTCACTTCGTCATTATAAAAATTATTTCTTTGGTATGAATTGTGACATATAAAATTGTGACCTTGTTTCTTTTTTTACGAAAATCAGTTTTTGACAATTCTTTCATCCTTCGAAAACGCATCTATTTTTTCGATCATCAAGAAAACTCAGGATGAATTTGACCCTGTTCAAATTTTTTTTTGCTTATAATTTAACAACTAATAGACCTTTTTACTCAAGAAAATTTATAGGTATACTTTCAAGTATATAGGAGTAATTTATAACAATTATAAGTTTACTCAAAGTCTTTATCATATTTGTAAATATTCACGAAAAAAAGCATTTTTTCAAAAAATAAATTATGATGTAATAAATTAAAAATAAAGCAAAAAGAATAATGACAGCAAAAACTTAATATAGTTTTAAAATATTTTGAAACACCCGGAAATTTTCCTACAAAAATTTCGACTTTCAGATCAGAGCAGCGTATCCTCGGTTTAAAAAGCAATAATTGGTTTAAGCCAAGCAATCATTTTCGGCCTCAGAACCCAGGTTCTTCCAAGAGACCTTTTATATAAGCATTGTGTTTACGGATGCTTCATGTGTATATTGTATATATAGGGGAGATCTGGGGGTTATGAGACGGGTTTTGTTTTTGGAACAAAAATATAACAGAAAAGCTATCTTCTGTCCATTAAATTTTTTAAACTATTATTTAGTGTAACTGCACTTAGATAAGAGATTAATTAGTTGAAATTTTAGAAAGATGTCTTAGTTTTGCCTACTTGACCAAAAGTTGTTTTTTCTGGATTTTTGAAATGTTCGGGGGGTTGTGAGACAGAAACTTATTATAAAGAAAATGTCCTAATTTTACTTTTTCATTAGACTTTCGTTACATAACCATCGTCCATTCTGGTAACTGGCATTTAGATTATCATTTGTTCACTACCAATTAATATTGTATCTATTAAGTTTTAACCAAGCAATATTGTTATTTCGTAAATGTTCATTTTAAAAAGCCACTCTTCTTTAAGAAAACTATCGATTCAATATCTGACATATTTATATATCCAAATCCATTAAATCTCTTGACTTCTGACCTCAACGCAAACCCTATTTGTAAAAGTGACATTTTACGAAAACACTTATATCTCTTTTAAGAGAAAGACCAGATATCATAAACTAGAATACTATTTAGTTTATCATGCCAAAACCTGTCACTTTTCGCCATAAAAATATCAATGTCATCTTCCTAAAGTCAAAACATTTGTTTGTCTTAATTCGTGGGAACGCTAATGCATTTTGCATCCCCACGTGCACGATCGTAAATTAACCGACACTTGACATCATTTGATGTTCCCTAAAAAGGGGAACCAATCAACGAAAAGGGGTGTTACTATCACGTAGGAAAACCTAGGAATCACGTGTTTTGCCATGCAAGAGTCCTATAAAAACGGAAGGGTTTTACCAGAAAGTTCGAGTTCGCTCCGGAGTCTTCACCTAGTCACATCAACTTCAAAAAGTATCTTCAGTCTTAAACTCTGTGCGGAAAAGTATCTCTTTAAATTAAATACAAGTTCCATCGAGGACTTAGTCGAATTTCGAGTCAATAACCCAAACTGAAACCAACCTTGAAGTCGGGATTCAACGACACAGACCGCAGAGTCTCATTTCAACATTATCAACCCCTAATAAATTTTGGGTAAGTAAGTTAACTATTTTACGCCTACGATCTAATCCGTGGGAGAAGCCAGAGGCTTAGTTTCTGTTTCTTTTTCCATATGCGGTTCTAGATATTTTCTGAAAGGTGCTGTCAATGTAAATTAGTCAATAAACTATTTGTAAATTTGTAAATCTGAGAGTATTTCAAATCTGCGGTTATCTTCATCCCGGGATAGAGAATCTTTTTTCCCTATCCAAAACGAGGAAGAACCAACTTTGCCTATTTCTCCTATATCTTAAAGTTAGGGATATGTTGCGAATTTAAGACGTAACAGTTGCATAGGTAGAGTGTGACATAAAAATCAGAGAAGCAAAAGAAATACACGTTTAATTTTAGTGGTTAAGTGGTACAAAACTGAGTTAGAGGCGGACAGAGTAAAGTTGGTGGAAAAGAGGAACATATTTCGTTCAGTGATAAACAGTGTGTCCAGATCTTATACGAAGAGTTACCTACACGACTCAAGCGCTCGTCCGTATAGTTCGCCCTCCTCTCCCTACTCAAGCTTTCCACCAAGAGAGTCTCACTGCTGACTATAGCAGTCGCATGTCTATTGTCTCGAAATTTTCGAATTAGAAATGGATGAAATTTTACAAACTTTTCAGAGATTTGCGGTTCATATTTTAAGTTATTTCAATGACATAAG